>JACVVK020000035.1:2575000-2722500 GCA_018292915.2 Batillaria attramentaria | reverse complement strand
AAACATTCGAGGCCCCAAGGACGCTCGAACCTGACCCCTCGCAGTGGTGGTAGTCTTAACCACTACACCACCGACCGCCCCAGGTAAGACACGGAAAGAGTCAGAAAAAAAGAACAATAAGACACGGAAAGAGTCAGAAAAATAGAACAATAAAAAAAAACAGGTCTGTATTGACTGGGACTTAAGTGGTGCTGAGGTAGCCCTCGTCGCACAACAAAAGCAACAGCGACAAAATTCAAAAATCAATGCAAAAAATTCAAAAAAAATTCCAAAACTTAAATTGCTCAGCTCGCCCTTCGCACCAAGTGATTGTGATGTGTTCATGTCCAGTGCGTAAGAGAATGCGTGTGATTCACTTGAGCGTGCATGTTGGGTTTAGCTCGCGGTGCTCTGAGCCAAATATTTGGGGTAAAGCGCCTATATCAATACAATTATTATTATTATTATTATTATTATTATTATTATAACAGCGACAACCACAGCAACAAAGGAAAATTTCAACCACAGCATTTTTCGCTTTCGCCCGGGGGGGGGGGGGGGAGGGGGGAGAGGGGAGGGGGCGATCGCTGCATGTGCAAGCCAACCCTCGATTCTTGGTTCACACACAGGCGTTCTTTTCCCCCTTTGTTGTCCCATCGGGGAGTCGGTATAGACAAATGGTAGAGCGTTGGATTCTCAATGCTCGGGTCGTGAGTTCGAATCGTCTTTCATATCACCCTCACGTGGTGGAAAAGGACGTTAAACCCCCAAATACTTACCCACCCACCCCCTTGGTGTCTCGTCTTTGAAGCGAGTATCGCTTTTACATGGTGAGGAAAAGGATGTTTGTTTGTTTGTTTGTTTGTTTGTTTGTTTGTTTATTTGTTTGTTTGTTTGTTTATTTGTTTGATTTTCAAGGTGAAGCCAAGATTATAAAGCGTCGCTTACCATCTACGTCACTTCCGGTGTCGTCGGATTGTTGAGTTGTGTTGGCAGGCACCATTCTGACGATTTTCCTTCCCTCACACAGTGCCCTCAGCCTGGGAGACAGGTCTTCTGCGGATACTTCCGGTCCTTCAACCAGGTCCTCCTCCTCTTGGTCTGGCTGGTCTTCCTATCATCATCATCATCATCATCATCATCATCAACCGTCTTCGATGTCTTCATGAACAACGATAACCACAATATGACGGGATGTGAGTTACACAGAAGAAAGCCAGTTCTAAATTCCCAAATTTAAATTGCTGATCTGACCCTCCGTTCGCCCTTACGTGATTGTAATGTGTTCATAGATAACTCAAAAGGAGCCAATAGGTAAGTGGATGCTGCAAGGGAGAGAACTGTGAGTGTATGGTAAGAGTGATCGCTAGTTCTAACAGTTCCCAGCACAGCAAACAAACAAAAAATGATGGGAAAGAGGGCGGGGGGGGGGGGAGGGGGGCTGAGTGGCACAGCTGTGACGCTCAAAGCACCACAATAAAGTGGCGTCACATGTTGGGCACACAATTACATGCCAGCACCAAAACCGTACATCCACTGCACCAAGTGCGTTTCAACAACAGAACAGCAAAAGACGAGCCACACTCACACTTCTCTGTACTCTGCCATTCTTGCAAGTCTCTGCTTCGTCCTTCTTGTCCTGAGATATCTCCTTCACGAAGCACGTGCCAGTGTCGTTAGAGATCGTTACGAGCTCCAGACCCTGCAAAAGACATCATCAGACTTAGTGGAGGTCACTTATCGTACTACAACAGAGGCTGCCAGCCATACAAAGTAATCAAGGTATACAGAAATATCCATCATTTTTTTTTAAATAATCAAGTGTAAACGCTCACAACACCTAGAGTGATACGGAGACAAAAAAAAACCGCCAGTTTCAACAATTGCAACCTCCGAAAAATCAGTTGACAGTAATCAGACGAACTTTAAAGCCAAAACTTAGGTTGGTTCTGGTTATCATTAGTGTTCAAGTGAAATACAGAATACATCAGAACCGACCACAAAAGGCAAAGGAAGGATATGAACGGGCCGAAGCAACATACGACATGATAACAACGGAACTGATAATGACGACAGAAGGACAATATGGAGTTGTTTACACCAGCCAATTTTACTGGGTTGTGTCCGGGTTGGTGCGTTTACATTTTTGTTTTGTTTTATTTTTACTACTGTATTATCCCTTTCGGGAAATTCGGGCTACTTCCCGGGGGGGAAGCACGTCGCCGCGGTGCAGCGCCACCCAATACCTATCATATTTTTTTTTTACATTTTGATGGGGGAGGAAAGCCGGATTACCCGGAGAGAAACCCCCCGATGAGCAGCCCGGCAGCCAGGAAAAACCGATATCACGTATCACAAGCTCGACCTGGGATCGAACCCACGCTTCATCGCCATGACACTGGTGACGGCCGTTCAGTAACGCAGAGGTTAAATCCGACGCGCTGCCTATTAGACCACCGCTCACCCCATTTAACCAACCCGGGTTAAAAGCGACCCGGGCTGAACCCTGCTACCGACCAGGGTCACTGGAACACGGGTCCAGGACCAACTCGCATTTCAGATCTAAACATATACCTGGCGTCATGACGGCGTGTATGACGTAAGTTGTCCTATGTCATTGTCAGGGTTAGACTTGCAGAGAATGTAGTGTAGACGCTATTGACCCGAGTCCTGCTCGAGTCGAGGAAAACTTAGATTCAACTCGGGTTGCGGGGTGCCGGGGTGGTCGAATGGTAGAGCATTGGACTTCTAATGCTCGGGTCGTGAGTTCGATCCCGGCTGGGGCCAAATATTTGTGCTGGCTTTTTCATCGTTGCCCCGTCTTTGATATCACCCTATGTGGTGGAAAAGGACGTTAAACCCCAAAACACCCACCCACATACCCTCAACCCGGGTTGTAGTGTGAACAGCCTCTAGGATAAATATTTCAGTACAGTACCCATCCCACGACAGACTACTCACCGCCTCGAAATCCTCGTATGAAATACTCGATGAGCCATCGGAGAGAGTGGCTGTGTTCTTCACTTGGCGACAGGAGCCGTCTGTTTCGCGCTGCTCGTGCACCAAATCTCCGTTGACAACCAGGTCAGTTTCCTGGGAATGAACGAGGAATGAACGTATTGCCCTTCTGGTGGCATCTTCATGTAAGAATTGCCCAAATAATATAGTCACACATACATGATGTTCCAACTTCACAGAGTTATTCCCCTTCAGCCTCACCCTTCGCACTAGGTGATCATAAATGAAGTACGTAACTTATAAAAGTTCTATGAATGAAAAAAAATAAGGAAAGCAACGGAGAAAGAGCTGAAAGTCATCAAGGAAATAAAGACATAACCTATGAGAGACAGAGACAGACAGACAGAAATTGAAATACCTTTATCTGAAAACGGTAGAAATTTGTGGTTTTTAAGACGAGTTTTCAAGCTTGCCGCTTTTAACAAGGAAAATGTAAAGAACGTAAAGAGAGAGAGAGACAGAGACAGAGGGAGGGCAAGAAAGACAGAGACAGAGACGAAGATAGATTGATAGAGTACCTCGATGATACGTTCCGACTCCTCTCCAAAAGGGGTGGCAGCTGTGATGGTGAATCCCACAACAAGTGCAGCCAGGAAAAGCTGCAGAAGAAGCAGTAAACGACACACTGAGTCTGCATCAAATCCTTCACTCATGCGTGCATATACTCTTAATGAGTGTACCCATCAGAAACCTACTGGCTCATTTTTGCGGTGCATTTCTGTACCTATGTATGTGCACACGATTTGTCCCAAAAAATGCACATTCAGATTACAAGAAAAGGAAAATCACTTTAACTAACACTCGCTGCTGAAGACCAGACGCCACCTCAAAAAAAAAAGTTTTTTTTTTTGTTTTTTTTTTTAAGTTTCTCTCTTTTTCTCTCGCTGTCAAAAATCTCAAAATCTCAAATCAGAAGGTGGCCTCTGTGAAAACTAGTAAACATAGTAAAAATGCTAGTTAAACCTAGTAAACATGTTAGTAAACCTAGTAAACATGCTAGTAAATATGCAAATAACGTCTTTCAATTCAAATTCAAATACTTTATTGTCTGTTTCAAACTCGCTGTCCAAAATCTCACCAAGGCTTCAAACACAAGCCGCTGTGAAGAGTGGATGGATGGGAGTTTGGGAGTTTAACGTCCTTTCACCCACGTGTGGGTGATATCAAGGAGAAAAAGGCCAGCACAAAAGATGTGGCCCCCAGCCGGGATTCGAACTCACGACCCTAGCATTGAAAGTCCTACGTTCTACCATCCGGCACCGCTTAACAGTAATGAACTTTAGAATCACGCACGAAATACGTTTTGTCCGGGCTTTGCGGCTGTAAGTATCAGGATATTTGAATGAAGCAATCATATCAATCTTACTTTTGATTTGATTAATCATAGAGTTCTGCCGCAGAATTCGAACAAACGAAACGAAAGACGAACAAAGTCAAATACTCCCGTGCTACTAAACTTCTCTATTGACTTACCGAGACCTTTGCAGCCATTCTGGGGGTGTGCGTTCAGTCTGGAGCGTTCAGTTCTGAAAGCAGGCTAACCTTGAGAACAGACGACCAACAGGTTGCAAGTTGCGAGATCTGAAGTTCAGTTAGACACGCTGCAAGCTGGACTGGAGCAGCACTCTTGGTGTCAGGATGGCCGTGGACTTCTGGCGACTGCATCCAGCCCGACGTTGTCCAGATATTTGTACCCGCCATTCCGGAAGACGGGTGGATGGGCTGATCTTCCTGCTGTGGGGTGCATGGACATGCCAGACGCGCTAAGAGCCAATCAGGGTGTGGATGAGCTGACCTTCCTGCTGTGGAGATGGACGTGCCAGACAAGCTAAGAACCAATCAGGAGCGACTTTCGGGATCCGGTCTTGATGAGGTCATTAGATGTTCACATGAACTTTCATGTGTGTGTGTGTGTGTGTGTGTGTGTGTGTGTGTGTGTGTGTGTGTGTGTGTGTGTGTGTGTGTGTGTGTGTGTGTGTGTGTGTGTGTGTGGAAACAGCAGGGAGATCCCCTGCTCTCCACGCGCCAGAAACCCCGCAAGACAATTGTTAAATTACCCAGTGATAAGAAAAACATGAAAGGCTGCCACAGACGTCCTGTCTATAGTCTTAAGTGTAAGGACACAGTGACCCTTACTTTTGAGTGCAGTTTCAACTCAACATCCTGCAACACCCTCACCCTCCCTGCCCTACCGACCCCCCCCCCCCCCCCACCACCCGCACCCCTACCCCCACCCCACTCACCCATCCATTCAATTGAGAAAACTAATATCGTCCGCAGGGGTTTCAATGTTCTGGGCACCGGATGAGTGAGTTCATGTGTGTTTGTACCAACGAAAACTCTGTGTGTGTGTGTGTGTGTGTGTGTGTGTGTGTGTGTGTGTGTGTGTGTGTGTGTGTGTGTGTGTGTGTGTGTGTGTGTGTGTGTGTGTGTGTGTGTGTGTGTGTGTATTCAAACTCTTTTCTACGAGTATTCTGCATTTGTTTCTTGGTTTGTAAGATTTCTTTTTATGTGGCTGCTTTATGCTGCCTGTGTGTCGTCGACTGTGCCTGCTTTGAGTCCTGTCATTATGTACCGTGCTTAGACCCTGTTGTGTACATGTATATAAGCGCCCTGTAAGTCTCCTATATTTTTTTTATTATCATTATTATTATTAAATTAATATTATTGGCAAACTACCTGCAATGCCCTTGAATCTCCAGCAACGGAGGATTAATAAAGGCTTTCAGTAATTGCCTGTGGCAGTGGCTCGTCATTTTCACCAGTGTATGCGTGACCACAGTCTGTAAATTGTGCGTGAGTGTCGGTGAGTGATCGGCGCACTGAGTTTTATTCTGCGCCTTACAAATACCATTTATTATTATTATTGATATTAACTGCACCGAACGCACGCTGTTTGCAGTCATTGCGAATGCAGTGGTTTTCGCCAGATAATAATCAGAATAACTGAGTGTTTTGAATCGAGTAAGCGGAGCGTTGCAATTGCGTCGACTTGGAAAGCGGAAAGCCTTCGAATAACATGGCGTACATCATATCACATAAACATTATGTCACTGACCCTGGTCGTATTGGTTGCGGTAATCTTAATCCCATTAGTTCACCGACAGCTACAAAGGTGCATTCATTACGTCATTTATTTTTTTTTATTTTTTTTTTGCGGGACTTGGCAGAGTATACAGATCCTAATGTTTGATTTAAGCTACCGGTAACGGTGATGTTCAAGTGAACTCAGCCGGTCATTCCCTGTAACAAAGAGTAAGTAGATCAATTTGGGGAGGGGGGAGGGGGTGAGGACAAGGAAGAGTTTTGTTTTTATGAGTTTGGTGTTCTTTTTCCATTACGTAAGCAACTGGTAACAGTGATACCGGTGTACTAAAACCCGAACAAAGACAATAGGCTGGTCTTACCTCCCACAAGGAATCAACCCGACAATCCTCTTGCTGACAGGTCAGCTCGACCTACCATCCCGCCACCCAACCCCCCACCTCTCCCCTACACCCCCACACCCTTCCCTGAAGAAATGCAGGAACCTAGATGTTTTGTCAGATTTATTGGTGGCACATGATACTATTAACATCTGCCGTATATCTGGTGACAAACTCGAACCACTCTACTAAAGGCCGTTTCTATAGAACGTATCAGGCCTAAGTTTAGGGAGTGCAGATGACTCACAGTCCCACGAATGCTCAGGAAGTAATGTTATCCTACTATCCCTGTGCAAAGTCTGATTAACGCAAAGGCTTGCATCAAGTGCTATCTTGCCACTTTTTTCTTCGTAGTCACGAATGCGTCAGTCAGTCACAGTTATTAGGCATGTTTAGTAGAACTTCGTAAGGAAGACTTCGCTAAGCACCGTAACCCATCAAGTTAACATGTAAATTAGGCACGTTAAAGCCGGCTTTTAACTGGGCACTGCGGAGCGCCACAGTGCTGTCTACAGTTGTGATTTGGGGGGTTTCCGCCGCTGTGGCGTCATCACAGCAACCTGGATTTCAAATAGCCACAACTGTGACTGTGGTTTCCACAACAGATTCTGACTGGCTGTACTACGTCATTCGGCGCGCAAACATGGCGGACAGTGCATCTTCACTGAGTCGGTTTGTCACCGAGCACAGCTGTCTTCAGTTTTGGAGTTAGTAGACACACCGAGCGCAACGACTGTGACGTGAACATGTGTGTTTCGCGCGCTGTGCCCAGTTAAGAGCAGGCTTAAGGGTACCATTAGCTAATCGCAGTTGCAGTAGCCGCTCGCGCACTCTGCCGCCGGTGTGAGCAAACTAATGGGTTACGCTGCTCAGCGAAGTCCTCCTTACGAAGTCAGTCCTACTAAACATGCCTAATGATCACATTGAACTCAAGCAGGGGCAAATGTGCCCCATGTATATATACCTAATTTTATTTGGATGAAGTAGAAAGATTCTGGAATTACGAACGTTCATATAAGAAGGCTCAGTGCAGCCTTGTGGCAATGGTAAAATGCATTACACAACACTGGAATTTTTTTTTTTTTTCAAGAACTCGATACAGTACTGGAACGCGTTAAGATGTCTAGAAGTAGCAAAGAACTGTGGCTATCTCAAATATGCGACTTCGAGATGAACATGCATATGGTTACAAATTGCATGTCCTAAAAGACATGAAAGAGAAGCTGAACGACATAAACTTCGTGGGGTCAGTGATTTTCTGAAATCCCTGGACACTTTTGTGATTTCCTGAAATCCTAAGTGAAAACAGTGATACATGAACTTATTGAAAATGTCGGGGATTTCAGGAAATCACTGATTACACAGATTCACTGTAAGGGGCGGTGGGTGGTCTAGTGGTTAAGAGACTTGTCACCAATGCGAGAGGCCAGGGGTTCGAGCCCCACTCGGGGCAAAGAATTGTTCCTTCTCGTATGTGGCACCGTCCATTCGGGCCGATCGTCGGGGGTTCTCTCCGGGTACTCCGGCTTTCTCCCTCTCTGCTTTGGAATGTTCAGCCCACCAAATTTGAAAAAACTATGATAAATGCAATTCTAAATTCCGAAATTAATACCTGAGCTGAACCTTCGCACCATGTGATTGTAATGTGTTTATGTCCAATGTGTGAGTAACTGCATGTGATTCACGTGAGCGTGCGTGTTGGGTCCAGTTCGCGGCGCTTTGAGCCGATTCGTGACACTGGGTAAAGCGCCTATACAATACTCATTATAATAATCATTGTTATCATTATTAACAGATATAACGATGCAGGGGAAAAGGTGAGACTTCTTTCAGTTTTTCCTCGTGTATGCCATTCCAGAGCACCCAGTCCGGCTGATCATGTCCGACTGAGCTGCATGACATAGTTAAAGGCGTTTGCACACGTTGAGTGCCTGCAGCGAGCTCGCACTCTCGCCAAGGGGGTTTTCTGTACACACGATACCAGCTGAGCGTGCACTGGGCGCTGCCGGTTTGGCGCTGTACAATACACAAAGCGGCGGTAGGCTGGCGTGGCGAAGGAAAAAATTAGGACCGTGTTCCATCCACAGGCGTTGGTGGCGACGGCGTCCCTAGGCAGGGCCCATGGCGAGCTGATTTAATTGCCTGGGAGAGTGCGTTTTACCGCTGGTAGACGTGCAAAATGGTCGCGTGTGACAAAGGTTTAAACTTCTGGCAGATGCTGCCAGCCTGTGCGCGCTGTCGGAACGGCTTGTCGGAGCGTGCAGTGAGCGAACTGCGCCCGCCGGCCCGGCGCTGGACAATACACAATACCACAAAGCGCGATAGCGTGCGGTCAGCGGCGATCGACTGACGTGGCGAGAAAAAAATAGGACCGTGTTTCTGTTCACTGGCGATCCGACGGCGGGGCGCTTCAGTGCCTCTGCCGAGCCGATTTAATCGGCTGGGGAGTGCAATTTACCGCTGGTATCGCCACGTCTGACAAAGCCTTTACACGACTGCCGAAGCTCGCGGGGCGCTAGGCAGAGCTTCCCCTCTAATCCAGGATGTGGCGTCCCCGATCACTCATGGGTTACCCGAACTAGCGGGACGCCCTGCGTAGTAGTTACTTTCTTGTTACAGGTAAAAATTCAACCGAGTGACTGCGAGGTTGTTTGTTCGGAGTGCGTTTCTATGCGTCTGTTCAGAGTGACATCAAAGATTGCACAAACCACCACGAGAGAGAACAAACGCACGAACGAATTTTATTTTAGAACGGAAATTATTTAACAAACAATGATTCATTTGCAATCAGCCGTTGCTACAACAATTAAAAAAATTAAGACTACAATAGCATTGATAAAAGGAAATACAAGAAAGAAGAGAAGAAGGAAAAAATGGCAAGCATAAAGAAACAAATCTCTCTGTCTCTGTCTGTACTGTCTGTCTGTCTGTCTGTCTGTCTGTCTCTCTCTCTCTCTCTCTCTGTGTGTGTGTGTGTGTGTGTGTGTGTGTGTGTTTGTGTGTGTGTGTGTGTGTGTGTGTGTGTGTGTGTGTGTGTGTGTGTGTGTGTGTGTGTTCTCTCTCTCTCTCTCTCTCTCTCTCCCTCTGTGTGTGTGTGTGTGTGTGTGTGTGTGTTGTGTGTGTGTGTGTGTGTGTGTGTGTGTGTGTGTGTGTGTGTGTGTGTGTGTTCTCTCTCTCTCTCTCTCTCTCCCTCTGTGTGTGTGTGTGTGTGTGTGTGTGTGTGTGTGTGTGTGTGTGTGTGTGTGTGTGTGTGTGTGTCTGTGTGTCTGTGTGTGTGTGCGATTTCCTTTTCTTAGGTAATTTTTGCCTCCTTCTCTTCTTAGTCTTTTTATAATTTTCTTTTTTTATGGTAGTGTAGCAACGGCAAGTTTGAAAATGGTCTTTGTATGCCTATAACTTCTTCCGTTGTAAAATAAAGGATCGTTGTCGTTGTCGTTGTCGTTGTCGTTGTTCTCTCTCTCTCTCTCTCTCCCTTCCTCCTCCTCCTCCTCCTCCTTCTCCTCCCACACACACACACACACACACACACACACACACACACACACACACACACACACACACACACACACACACACACGCACGCACGCACGCACACACACACACACACACACACACACACACGCACGCACGCACGCACACACACACACACACACACACACACACACACACGCACGCGCACACACACACACACACACACACATATATACGCACGCGCGCACGCACGCACACACACACACACACACACACACACACACACACATACACACACACACACACACACACACACACACACACACCCTTGTGACATGGTTACTCAGATTATCCAAAGAGAGACAGAGAGACAGGGAGAGAGTCAGCGCGGTTTGAAGCCGGGCAAAAAAAAAAAATGTCTGAACCCGGAACCCGTGTCGAGTTTCGCATTCAACGATTTGTGTTGATGCAGGTGCAAAGGTGAAACGTTCTCGTGTCTCACTCAGTTGCGGGAATGCGCGTGTTTTCGAAAACCGTTTAGCCGTTGCGCAGTGAAGTGTGAGTATTTTTAGCTGATTTTTGTTTGTCTCCGCTCATTAAAAAACCGCGTTGCCGCAATGACTCGATTTTTAGCCTTGCTGTGTTCTAACAATTGTGTGTACGTGTATTTCGTCTTCTTCTTCTGCGGTCCTTTGACTGGTTGCGTCAGATCTGCAGCCCAGTCGCCATGATCAATCCCACGCTCTTCTCCAGGTCATGACGGCCACTCCAAGGAGCTGCACCTGTAGCTGTGCGCCCTCTGGCGGCCAGGTTTTCTGGAAGAAGAAGCTAAATGCACTCTCATTACAAACATACTGTAAGGTCTTCTGAACATACGGTTATCAAGATCATGATGTTAAAACCTTCCTTTTACAA
Source organism: Batillaria attramentaria (assembly GCA_018292915.2). Classification (NCBI taxonomy): domain Eukaryota; kingdom Metazoa; phylum Mollusca; class Gastropoda; family Batillariidae; genus Batillaria; species Batillaria attramentaria. Next base: position 2,711,692 of record JACVVK020000035.1, on the reverse strand, counting down.
AGCACAAAGGAGAGAAAACGACAAAACAGTAAAACGTTGACTTGCAGTCGACTTCGTGGAGACAGCTCCTTCTTCCTGACGTCAGTGTGAACCCCCAAGGATTGGCTCGTTGGTTGTTTAATGGTTATACTGACTCCACGTCCTACCCCGACCCCCATCTCCACTGACTCACTCCAGGAGCTGGTGAGGGACGTGACACACAACGACTGGATCAGAACGACCTGCCATATAGTCGGGGCTACCCATGTGTGTTCGGGATCCACGCTGATCTTGGGTGACCCTCGTCCTCTACGGGCTCACCGGGACTACCTGGCACAGTGCACCTGCTCTGCTGCTTGAGCTGAAAGCCAGATTTATACGCTCTCACATTCATGGCGTTTTAATAACAGCATACCACTTGTTTAGCTGTAGCTCAGTGCAATATTAATGGAATCGCAAGTTTACAGATGACTGCACCTTTACATCAGTGGTACTCTTAGACCGACGAGCCCGCATGCATCTTGAGAACTTCCTTGTCAACCTGTAAGCTTAAGGCGGCTTTTCAAGTGCAGCAGTGCAGCTTTGTAAAATACGACCTCTCTAGCCGAGCTAGATTTCCACAAAAACGGTTGTGGTGGTGGTGGTGGTGGTGGAGGTGGTGGTGGTGGTGGTGGTGCCGGGTGGTGTGTGTGTGTGTGTGTGTGTGTGTGTGTGTGTGTGTGTGTGTGTGCGGCCGGTACCGTGTGTGTGTGTGTGTGTGATGGTGCGTATGTGCGTGCGCACGTGTGTGTGTGCGCACTGTGTGTGCACACCCAGTGTGTGCGTGCGTGCGTGTGTGTGTTGTTGTTGATGTTGTTGTTGTTGTTCAGTGTTTCTTGATTCAGTGACCTGTTTTTGCGTACGGCAAACTTGAAGTTGTTGTCGACATCGCAGTCAACACACCTTATCATTTCATTTCATAACCTGCTGAGACTGCAATTATCGCAACCGGTACGACAGGTTCTGTGACAGAACTTCTATGCGATATTCAGTATGTACGCCTCACTGCCCCCACGTTCTTCCGCTTTAAAGTCAACGCAACTTCAACGCTTTGCTTACTCCATTCAAAAGACCCAGTCAAGCTGATTGAATCTGCTGGAAATCACTACATGCAAAGCGTGTCGGCATTCGGTTCACGTAATCTCCATCAGTTGTTCAAGAATCTTTTCACGACCTGATTGTGTAACGACCTGATTGTGTAAGGACAGGGGGTAAATTTAGATGGCGCTACCTCGAGTCAACAGTTTGGACGACGATTGCGCCGCGGGGTGGGTGTTTGGAGGTTTAACGTCCTTTTCCACTACATACGGGTGATATCAAAGACTGACGGGGCAACGATGAAAAAGCCAGCACAAATATTTGGCCCCAGCCGGGATAGGAATTCGGGTCGAGCATTAGAAGTCCAACGCTCTACCATTCAGCCACCCCGGTTCCCCGACGATTGCGCTGCATTACTTAATAATAATAATAATAATAATGAGTATTGTATAGGCGCTTTACCCAATTTCGTGAATCGGCTCATAGCGCCGCGAACTGAACCCAGCACGCACGCTCACGTGAATCACACACACATTCTCTCACACACTGGACATAAACACATTACAATCACGTGGTGCGAAGGGTCAGCTCAGCTATTAAAGTTTCGGAATTTAGAATTGCATTTATTTTTTTCAAATTTTGTGCGCTGAACATTTCCTAAGCAGAGGGGGAGGAAGCCGGAGTACCAGGAGACAACCCCCGACGATCAGCCCGAATGAACGGTGCCACATACGAGAAGGAAAAACTGATTCTTTAGTGGGACTCGAACCCCTGTCCTCTCGCATTGGTGACAAGTCTCTTAACCACTAGACCAACGACCACCCCCACTCCTTACGAGTAAGTCACGGGGTAAGATTAAAGGCCCAATTTTAAGATTTGTGCGTTAGCGGGTCGTTTTGGTGGTGTTTGGCATCAGCGGACCACTAAGATGATTTGGATGATAGTTCTCAGCCAGAAATTGACACTGAAAGAAGGAAAGGGCTGGCGATGAGTGCGGTGTCAAAAATGGAACTGAGATTCCTTGAGCTGTTAGATTTCCGAAACTAGAAGCACACGTGGCGAAACCAGCAGGGGGTAAATTCGTTCTCATGTTTGAGGAATCTGAGAGGCAGACAGAAGAGACTTGAGACACACAAACGTAAGTATAATGAGACACACAAACGTAAGTATAATGAGACACACAAACGTAAGTATAATGAGACACACAAACGTAAGTATGAGACACACAAACGTAAGTATAATGAGACACACAAACGTAAGTATAATGAGACACACAAACGTAAGTATAATGAGACACACAACGTAAGTATAATGAGACACACAAACGTAAGTATAATGACACACACAAACGTAAGTATAATGAGACACACAAACGTAAGTATAACTGATGAGACACACAAACGTAAGTATAATGAGACACACAAACGTAAGTATAATGAGACACACAAACGTAAGTATAAGGAGACACACAAACGTAAGTATAAGGAGACACACAAACGTAAGTATAATGAGACACACAAACGTAAGTATAATGACACACACAAACGTAAGTATAATGAGACACACAAACGTAAGTATAACTGATGAGACACACAAACGTAAGTATAATGAGACACACAAACGTAAGTATAATGAGACACACAAACGTAAGTATAATGAGACACACAAACGTAAGTATAATGAATGTGCAATAATCCCGGCCACCAAGCCAAATTTAACTTCGTAAAGAAATAAATAAATTATGATTTTTGTCCACCTTTTTGCTTTTGTTTGTTGCTGTCTTGTTTTGTTTTTTTTTTCTCTATGAAATGTGTATACGTCAAAAAAGAAAATAATTTTTAAAAAAAAATTATGATTTTTGTTGTTGTTGTGTGCATGCAGCGTCAGTAAGAAGTGGCACCGGAAAATTTTCCCGCCATTTCGTTTAACACCCTTAATCAAGTTGCGCCGAATGCCCTTCACTCTGGCAGATCTGGCTTGTACTAATTTTTTTTTTTTTTTTTTTGGGGGGGGGGGTGTTTGTTTGTTTTTGGTTTTGCTTTGTTGTTTGTTTGGGTTTTTGTTTGTGTTTTTGTTCTGTGTTTTGTTGTTGTTTTGTTTGGTTTTTGTTTTTTTATTGGGTTGTGGACGTCTTACGGCAGAAGGAGCAGACACAGGGTACGGGAGACAGGTAATCTGCCGAGGGTATTGTACCCGTGTTCATCTGGCACATTTTAAAAAATCTAATTTATAAAAGTAGAATCATTCATGCGGTGCCCAGAGCATTGAAACCCTTTCTCAAGTGAATGGGCGGGCGATGGGCTGGCGGGTGGCAGGTTGGGAGGGGGGGGGGGGGGGGGGGGGGGGAGGTCGCCGTAGGACGGGAGAGTGAGGGTGTCGTAAAACTAATGGTCACTGTGTATTAGCTTACCGGCGCTTCGGATTACAGACTTGACGCCTGCGGCAGCCGTGCACTTTTTATTAGTGTTGGGTTATTGAAGAACTATGTTCAAAGATTCCGCTGAGTGGAAAGAAGGGGAAATCCCCATCGTCTCCACACGTACACACACACACACAGACATCTGATCATCAGAGATCCGTGATATATGTAATGACAAAAAGATAGTGTCTCTTTCATTCGGCTTCACTGGTTGTTGGTGTCGTTATTTATGGTGATGCTGTCCTGGTTGTTGATCTCATGTACAGGGGAAATGAAGCCGTCTGCACACAATAGGTGTGTGTTATCGGTTCGTCGTTGCAAAGTGTGGAGTACGTTGTATTTCCAGCTGAACGCCGATGTCAGATTTGCCGGGCCCGTTTTGCTAGCGCTCTGCTGGGTTTTTTTGTTTGTTTTTTTTGGTTTGTTTTTTTTCCCACTCGTATCATAACCGCTTTGCGATGACTCGATTTAGAAAAGACAATCCCAAATAGTTTAACATTCAGAACAAAACATATCCGGTAGGTGCGGTTTTTGTTGTTGGTGTTTTTTTTTTGTTTTTTTTGGTAAAGCTTTTTTTGTGTTCTGACAACAGTGTACATGCTCTACAAACGCACACGCACGCGCGCACACACACACACACACTCGACTGAAACACACGCATGATTACTGCATGTTTTTAAAGGACTCTTCACATACAACACTTCATGTAAAACATCAAAAGTAAACATCAAGTTTATATGTAATGTACAGCTAAGATCATTGACAGATGCTGCAGGGAAAAAAACTCATGAAACGACGTACAGTATACGCCGGTTATAAGAAACTCGAGGGGGGCAATTTTTTGGTTTCTTATATCCGAGTTTTCTTATATCTGAAAGTCGGATATAAGAAAGTATTTTGAAAATATTTCTTATAACCGAGTTCAGTGAAAAAAGGCTTAAAACATTTCTTTTTTCTCAGTTCGTGTATGTTTTGCATTAAATTAAGAAATATCTGGTTTCTCTTAAAGACTTGCACAGAATATATATGTGTAGAGTTAATATACACTTGTGCGCTTGTGTCCTTCAATGTCAGATTTTTTTGTTTGAACATGAAAATACTGTTTTTGCTTCCCAACTGTAGCGCTGGCGGTCATGTAAAGAAAAAAGAAAAAAAGAAAAAAACCAACCAAACCAACCAACCAACCAACCAGCCAACCAAACAAACAAACAAACAAAAAAGAGCTAAGGAGAGAGAGAGAGAATTGCCTTGTATTTATAGGATATATTAAAGTGCATTATGTATCAACTTTTGATCTATTAAAAAACTCTTCCCATTAGAATATGATATGCGATGCTTTCCATGTCTAATTTGGCTGAAAAAAGCTGCAAATTAGCTTTTTTTCTGTTGGGAGGGGGGAAGGGGAATGGAGGAAAGATGGTCCACGTATATTGTCAAAGAAAGGAATTGATCAACAGTTAGTCTAATACTGATAGTTTTTATTCTCCTGAACGCGAGCCCTGTAGACAGAGACAGACATACAGAGCGAGAGAGAAGAGAGAGAGCCTCGGAGAGAGCTCCCAATCAGGCCAAAAAACAAATATAATAAAAACAACATATAACAATAGAACAACAAACTTGAATGCATCTCGTATTTTTCTTGTTGCCAACATTCAATTTTGCACGGAATACAATGGTAAAGATCCAATTCAAGAAAATAAAATCATGCGCAATCATGTGCCTGTCCTAAGTGACGTCAGACCTGACCTGTTTTCTTAGAATGAGTGAACTTTTCTTGGAAATGTACTTTCGGTTTCTTACAATGAGTGAAATTTTCTTGGAAATGTACTTTCGGTTTCTTATATCCGAGTTTTTGTATCAAGCGGGACAAGAAATTTGCTTTCCTAAAACCGAGTTTCTTATAAGCGAGTTTCTTGTATCCGAGTTTTTGTAATACATAATAAAGAAGAGTTTGGCCGGGGGAAAAAAAATCGTTGGCAATAACCGAGTTTTCTTATATCCGAGTTGCTTATATCCGGCGTCCACTGTACCATACTTGCACGCAAAAACAACTGTCAGGTAAAACTCACAAAAATCTACCCACTATACAGTAACTGGTGACAGTAGAACAAGGAAAGTAAAATATCATTCATCAGTGTATAAACAAACGCTCGCAACATTTGTTCAAATCCACCCCGTTCTCACACCAGTTTCAAAAACATGACCTAAAACAGATGCATTCACTACCACAAGAAATCTCAAATACAAATAATCTCCCCCCCCCCCCCCCGCCCACACACACACACTTAGCAGGTTTGTTTTTAAGAACATAGCAGTTTTACAGAGAACACTTCTTTCACGCAAAACTCTTCACTCTGTCATTCTGTGGGACTGAACGATGAGAGGTCAGACTGGGGTGTATGCCAGCCAAAGCTGTTGTGTCCATGTGTGTACATGTAATATCATTCCAGGCCCCATGCAGATGTAAAGCACCTTAACAAAAACACTACACTGTACTGCAGAAACATGGATAAGTGTCACACCACTCTTACGCAACACACACAAAACCTACATATGTATATAAATAGGGACAGAAGCCCATAAAATCAATTCTCTCTCTCTCTCTCTCTGTAAGAAAATGCATGATCTCTCCTCTCTCACACACACACACACACACACGGACACACACACACACACACACACGGACACACACACAAGCTGCTGACAGTGAAGCCAGAGTGATAGTAGGGGAAAACTGGGACTGTACATGTACATGAACCACAACAAATCTCCGCCATTTATTTCTTGGGCTCCACCTTCTCTCCTTGTTTCTTGGTCACCAAACGAACAAACGCTGCATGTGCATGTCACGGCACACATGTCTCCCAAACACGCTTTCACCAGTACCATTGCCGAAAGCCTTTCAGTCGCTGAGCAAACTGTATTTGAGCCTCACCCATTACCAAGCACATGTACCGACCTCACACCTCTACCGCTCTGTATGATCAACTGTGTCTGCCGACCGCAGACCAATGCACTATAGCAACCAGCCGTCTGGTATGGTTTGACGGTTGCCATCTTGTCAAATGCTGCTGTGACGACGACGTAACAAAGCTTCGATCAGCTGGTGGGAGACCTCTGTGCCGGGGGCGTCCACTTGAGACAGGCAGCGTCGATGGCTCTGCTGGTGAAATCTGCGGGCCTCTTGGCCTGCTTTTCCAAGTACTCGTCTATCAAATCCTGAGCAAGGATTAAAATCAAGAGGTCATCACTATTCATGATGCGTACAACATCCAGTTAGATTTAGGGCGCCCGGGCGATTGTGGGACAAATCTAAGCAAAAGTCACTCTTGAAATCTGAGCATAATCCTTATGTATTAAAATCAACAACACGGTGCTTTCTTGTTCTTTTAAGACAATAATAATAATAAATTGCTTTTATATAGCGCAGTATCCCAGTAGACGCTGGCTCAGAGCGCTCTACAACTACAATTACACACACACATCACTTTCATAACATACAGCTGGGATCTCGATAAGAGTGGGGGGGGGGGGGGGGGGGGGGGGGGGGGGGGGGGGGGGGGGGGGGGGGGGGGGGGGGGGTGGGGGGGGGGGGGGGGGGGTAGTAGTATTTACATGGATAGAGTTGTGCAGGCACAAAGACCATTTCGCAGCTAATTAACTAAGACGGAGAGAGGCTGACTGGAAGAAGTGGGTTTTTAGTTTGTTTTTAAAAACTGTGAAGATGGAGACTGACGGACATGTAGAGGAAGTGAATTCCACACTCATGGACCTGGTACTGAAGGACCTCCTGCCAATGTAGTTTCACATGGGGGATGGTGAGAAGTTTTTTCTGAACTGGACCGGAGGACTGGAGAGTCCAGTTCAGAAAAACTTCTCACCATCCCCCGTCTCCGTCTCTCAAAAGAGACAAATTTTGAAAGACTAATGTCCAGTGAAGCCACTCACCTGGCGTTTGAGAACCAGATGCTTGCCTTTCCAGTACTTCAGCTCGCATACTAGGGCCTGCAGCGTGCTCAACATGTCATTTGCATTGATCGCCGTTTCCTGGCTTACATCTGGAACAGAAGTTCTCTATGTTTATATTGCTCAGTGACCCCCCTCCCTCCCCCCCCCCCATCCCCCTGAAAAATCATTACAAGAAGAACAAGGAGGAACAGACCCATCCCATAGAGTTGTCTCTCTCCCAATTTCTGTTTTTGTTGTTGTAGTTATTGGTTTTTCTTTTTTACTCTCTCTTTTCGTAGACCTTAGATCCACTACACTATAGCAGATCTAGGGTCTTGAGAACTACTGACAGCAAAACTGTGCCAAATGAGAGCGAGCAATGTCCGTCAATTCCGTCGAAGCAGTGATGAAATTTATGGTTTTTTTTGTCTATGAACTAAACATCTGAGTCAGCTCGTGCAGGTCGTCTGACAAGAGGTGCTTGCTCATGTCTTTTGACTTCCGTTTTGGTGTTTGCGACTTCCCTGATCGAATTAATTTGTACAAAAATCTGGAAGATCTAGAGGGCTGGTGAAACGTGGACTATGCTTCTCACACAAACACGAAAAATATGTTTAGCTAAAAGCATTGTTGCTCTTAAAAGCTTTATGATTCCAGAGCAAAGGGAAGCAACCCATACTCAGACCTGCCTACCCACCAAACATGACATGAGTAGTGCCAAAACCAAATGAGTAGTTTCCTGTCAAATGAGTAGTCCCCGGCTAACGTATCCCAACCGAAATGTGCCACTTGCCAGCTTGTTGCTTAAGCTACAAATCAACTATCTTTTTTTAAAGCCAAATTTCTTTCTACCGGTGTTTATACATCGTAAACTTTGAATGAGGTTTCGTTCAAAAAGCTGGATCAGTGCGAGCAAAGTTCAGATCGGATTTGACGAAACGCTAACTGCTAACCTGATTACGAAGATTTCGGAAACGAAACAGCGTAGGGGGGGCAATTCAATGCGTAGCTGCGTAGTAAGCCCAAAATTACTTAGTTTTCTATGGTCATGCGTAGGGTAGGCAGGTCTGCATACTGTTAGAATTAAACAGTTTTAATATAAATGAGCCTTAACACGTGATTAGGGTGAGACAGTCTGACCAATGGACACATAGATACAAAGGTGACAGCAAGATAGGTTGCCTGAAGGCATCAGAGGGCTAACTCTGCCATGTGTAAGTGTAATTTAGTGTTCCAAATTCCTGACCTTTTATACAGATCTCTGCATCCTTGTACTTGTGGAGGTTAGCGAAGAAGCACATCCTTCCAGTAGCTGCGGTAGGACAGGGGCCAAGGTCAGACAGAGGTCGTTCTGGTGAACCGACCTTGCCCTCCACTTTGCTCAGCAGGTAACCTAGCCACAAACACAACAGCGACTTGAATGAGTAATAACCCTGCCTCAAGAAAAGCAGTCCAAGAATGTCACTTGACTAACGAGATTTCACACAGAAGTTAATTTTACTGTTAGAAGCCTAAATGGAAAAACTAAATGAACAAGAAAAATTCTAAAACAAGAAAATTTTATAACCTGAAGCAGAGAAGGGAAAATAAAAAAAAAAAAAACGGACAACAAACAACTGTGTTGATGGAAGCTGTTTTCAGGGCCACGGAGAAGACAACAAGAAGAATCACAGACATTTTAATGGGTCCATACTATTATTACTATTATATAACACTGAGTTTCAGATAACGCTGTAACTGGCATCATCTTCTGAATGATAAAAAACAAGAAGGAAATGTGTAGAAAAAGACTCACTGAAATCTATGAGCATTTTGCCATAGCCTTGCCGCATGTACTGGGGTAATGTCACAAGCGCAGCACGATACATTGTAGTTTTAAAAAAAAAATTCTTTTTCCTGAAACAACGGCACGACAAAAGAAAAGTGGATGTGAGACAACCTTAAGGTGCACAAGTAAACTGATTTGAAAACCAGAACACATCCAGTGCAATTCTGTACTGTTTGAAACACACCTTTCAACTTCAAGTTTGACACGCTTCAGTAATTTTATGAGGCAGTTGTCCAATACTTAGAAAGTTAAAGTCACTTCTTCAGTTTCACACCCCCTTCCTCAGTCAAAATATGCAAGTCCCTTCCATAGTACATTGTCTTTCAGGTCCACAAAATAGGACCATGTGATACATACCGGTAACTGCTTTTTTACTGAAGTATATGTAATGTTCAACAGCTTAAATTAATGAAGAAAACATTTCTTTTGGGTGCTACAGGTCATAAATGCACCGCTAACTATTTTTGCAATAACTGAAGGACGTTTTTACTAAAGGTGACTCTACTACTACTACTCTGCCTTTGAAAAGTATCAAAATGTCAGTAACACGTTGTACAAGAGCCATACCTTAGAAAAATACCCGACAATATGGCACCCTGAGTATATCATTTTCAGTCATGACGTAGAAGAGGAAGGGTTCCACGTCAAAGTAAAGGTCTTGTGGTCCAGAAATAACTTGGCAAGCAAGCAAAGGTTCTGACAATAAACCTGGTCAGAAAACAAACAAACAAACAATTAGGCAAAATGAGTGAAAATTTGGCTTGCTATTGTGCAGAGCTTAAAATGGCCCATGATCCAAAGACGGAAAAGTGCATAGCAATTTAATGTCGTCTGCAAATCAGACACGTTATGCTAGGGGTGTCCCAGGGCATGCTCACGCCGCAATTTTTGTTGTTGTTGTTTGTTTAAATTAAACTATAATCTGTGTGATGTAGTGCATTTTGGCATGATTTTAAGTGCATTTTGGCATGATTTTAAGTGCATTTGGCATGATTTTTAAGTGCATTTTGGCATGATTTTAAGTGCATTTGGCATGATTTTAAGTGCATTTGGCATGATTTAAGTGCATTTGGCATGATTTTAAGAGAGGGTAACACACTTTTGGGGGGGGGGGGGGGGGGGGGGGGAGGACAATTTTTAGCTAAAGGTGGAAACCAGCCAAAAGCTGTAAGTTTTTAAGCCCTAATTACGTTTTGGCTGCTAAACCACTCGCTAGTTCAAAAGGCAAAACCGGCACATGATAGACAAAAGAATTTCTGAGCAATATTCTGTACATGAATGGTTTCCCTTGTTTAGGTTTCCACACTGTCTGCATAAATTTAACAGTTACAGTAAGACTAAGCCAAATTTATACAAAAACACATTACTGCTGTAACTAACAACCACACATGTACTGTTATGTCAGTTTCTTACAATGAAAAAGTGCAAGAGGGTTGGAAAAAGATAAGGAATACAGGAAGTAAACTTAGAGGACAACAGACAATTAACAGGGAGACAATCTATTTTGATGATGATGAAAATATGGAGACTTGATATAGCGCACGGCTCTGTCCTTACTGAGTGCTCACGGGCGCTTTGGGAGAGGTTTTGAAAGGAAAGATGAGAAGAAAAAAAACAAAAAAAACATCTAGTTTGACTGGTGTCCTTTGAGCGTGTTTTGATGGGTCTGGTATTTTGAACTATCATTTGAACTAACCAGTACCTTGTTCTTCTTCCCGTCTACCTCAAAGACGGAGATAGAGGTCTTTCTGTAAATTTCATCACCCGGTGGATGCCGCCATACACACTTGGCCTGAAAACCACAACATGAACTGGTTCTTCATTCGGATACTCATAGTCAAGCTCCATTCAATTCATTAGCTGACAATACATTTGTACACAACACATGCAACCTAAATCTGAAACAAACTTGTCCAAGGTAGATAATTTTCAGTGCAGACAGACCACACACACACACACACACACACACACACACACACACACACACACACACACACACACTCTTCCTCTGTTGCACCCGATCGTCCACAGGTGTGAAAAGCATGATATAAAATAATGCACTCGCCATTCATTACATAAGACCCAAACAAGCAATTCAGTTCTTTAACTCTTTGACATCGCGAGCTTGGCCAGTGACCTACTTCCCTCCTGACGCGCATGCAGCTGCCGGCTGTTTAGGGCGACGCAAATCGGTTTCACAGGGCTCGTGCCTACGGCTGTTGAGAGTGACGTGAGCCGGCTCGCGTCCCGATGCGTAAAGGGTAAACGCGCAACCAAGGAGAGTGACGTGAGCCGGCTCGCGTCCCGATGCGTAAAGGGTAAACGCGCAACCAAGAGTTTCTAGTGGCAGCAATACTCAGACTTGACACACAGCAGAATTTCTCACCATGTGTCTTCGGAGAATAGTGGCTGTTTTCATGTACTTGAGGCAGTATTCACAGAGGTAGATTTTGGGGAGTCTTGCGTACTCTTCGGGGTAGGGAGAGGAGTACCACGTGCTGATCTCAAACCGCCCAATCTCCATCTTCTTGATGCGATACTCCTGCAGGTCCGCCTTCTGGTAATGCTGCGTCATCTGGTGTTCCTACAGATTCACAGAAAATCTTTCCCAAACGAAGAACAATGACACATGCTGTCAGAAAATTGTTGAGAAAACAGAAGCACACTCACAGATGCAAGAAACTTTGCAAGATATTTCTGCCAATAAAACATGCAATCAGGAAAATCATAGTATTAGCACTAGCAAGGCTTATTGCACTAAAGATGATATTTCTAAATGAAGCACCCTATAATGTGAAAAATTATGAAACTGCATGAGTGATAAAAATTCTAAACGTGGGAAGGTACAGCATGTTAAACGTGCTCCAATCTAATTTTATCTGGAAGAAGAGGACAGCAGCAAGGATCTGATAGGCACTTAGGCCCTTTTTTCCAGATCATGGTAGCACTGGCAATGTTTTACATATTTTATTGGTTGTGACAAAGTCATGTCTATGGCTCCTAACACAAGCATTCCCCTTCACAAAAAAGTGACTTTCACTTTCAGTGGGACCCATTTTGTGGACCCAAAGACCACATTGTGCTCACCAGCAGTTCGCACGCCCTAGCCTGAGCCTCCTTGAAGAGTTCCATGTCGTAGTCGGACGCCAGTCCGTCCAGCAGTGGTTGTCGCGTCATCTGGTACGTCTCTCTGTGTTTGCTGTGTTTCTCACGCAGCTCAGGGCTCAGTTCCACCTTCTTTTGACGAGCTGCTCGCACTTTGTTCAGTTTCTGCTTTTGGTCATCGCTCAAAGCCTGCAGAGTGCAGAAACAAAGACGATTGTTCATCTGCATCCACTGACCAATTCATTCCCTTTGAGTATGTGTACATTTTACTTTAAAAAATGCAACAAATTAAAAAACTAAGTAGAAAAGCAGGCAACAAGCAACAAAATCCCACAAGGTGTCAACATCCGCTTTCAAAGACGTAAAACAAGATGTTGACTTTAAAATAAACACAACTGTTTCTTACCTGATGTCTTAGTCCTCTCCTGTCGTTTATCTCTGCTACAATCTTCTTCTTCTCGTTGCTGTTTTTCAAACGAGATTCATGGCGTTTCTGCACAGACAAGGAAAGTTGTGTGGATTCCTCTCTGACAAGATATCTATCCTTACAAATAACTACAAACTGGTCCCTCACCAAAATGAAATGGTAAGTCACAGTAACATGGTTGGCAAGTGCTGACACCCCCCCCCCCCAAAAAAAATAAACCCCAATAATTAAGTGCTGGATACACTACATACGTTTAATTTACCACATAATCAGGGCTTAAAATGTTAGTTTACAAAGTGTAGCTACGAATAGTCTTTGTTGCTGGCGTAGCGTAAAAACACACTTTTTGTGGGGAGGAAAATTGTTAGCCATAGGTGGAAATCTGCCAACAGTGGAAAATTGTAAGCCCTACGTAATACACATCAGTGACACCTTGACCCCACTTTCCCTCATTACAAATCATGGTACAGATTTTATCAGTACTGACAGTAGTCCAAGAGAGGTGGACACACACACACACACATAATGAACCAGCATGACCAAACGTGCAGACTGCTGATCACTGTGAGATATAGCCAGCAGCAGAAAACATCAGTTATCATGTTTGACATACCTTGCACTCCTCTGCTGTGGTGTTGTGGTAAAGAGGACATGCGGTGAGTGTGCGGTGAGATTCATGGCGTCCACTGAGATGACCTGCGGAAATATTGAACACAAACTAACAACAAATAAAACATCAGTATGGGAGACAGTGAGATTCATGGCGTCCACTGAGATGACCTGCGGAAATATTGAACACAAACTAACAACAAATAAAACATCAGTATGGGAGACAGTGACAATGGGTGATGACAATTATGAATTATCAAAACCACATTTACTAGTATTCTGCACTGCACAGAAAGATGAAGCTAGCGCCTACACCAACATGCCCCTGTGGCAAAGATGATCAAACTGCAGAGCATGTTCTACAACAGTGCCAGCTACTTCAACAGCTGAGACATGAAGTCTGGCCAGAAGAAACTCCTTGAGGAAAAAAGATCTATAGAAACAGACCAGTTGGAGAAAACGACATTATTCATCTCTCTATCCTGCCTGACGGGATTATTGGTGAATGACAAGAGGATGGTTAAATTCTGTAGGATTTGTATAGAGCTATTCAAAAGATTAGGCATGGAGCGCTTTCTTCAATTCTTCTTTAACACCAGCACTGCTAGTTTTACAATCTATGACTTCTAGTTCTACTAGTTCTAGTGTGGTTATCCCTGCACCCTTGCGTACAAACACACAGACACAGGAGGACAGACAGACAGACAGGCAAAAAGCGACAGATAGAGACTGTTACCTCTTGAATCACATCCTGGAAGGGGACAGTGGGCGGTCGTCTCATTGTAGTCCGTCTTTGGCATCGGTCGCCTCTCAGAATACGACCATGCCTTGAAGTCTGTCTTTCCAACATCACTGTCTCCATTTTGAATTGGCTCTGCAGACTGCTTCCCCTGTTTCCCTCTCCGCCTTTTTCCCCAGAGGACTCCGTGATGCGCGGTCTGGTTCTGAGTCGGAGCCTGACAGTGGCGGCTCTTTGCGTTTTCTTGGTGTTATGTGTGGTACACTGTTCACTGAAAATTAACACACAGCAGGAAACATTGAAGTGGTGGGTGTTTGCAGTTTTGCACTACAGACTAAACAAAGGTTTGAAATACTGTTAAGGTTACTGTGTTAGTAATATTAGTATTAAATATATATTGTTAAAAAACATTAAATATTTCTTTGCATCAAAGGCATTTGTTTGTTTTTTAATTTCTTCATCTTGTTTTTACTGGGAATTTTGTCTTCGATGGCTTGAGAACACAAATGTATTCATTCATCAACAAAACAAAAAACAAAAAAGAAAAGATTAGCAACAACAACAAAAACTTTCTCTGCAATGGTAAATCCACAAAATGTGGGGATATGGTGCTGTCTCAATGAGTACAATTACTGTCAATAACAAATGAGCATTGTTAAAACTAAACCACACACACACATACCCTCAAAAGACATAAGTACATCAGTAAATTGCTATCCATACGGGCACAAGAAAGGTTTTACACAAGTAAATGATCTTACAGTTAAAAATTACATACAATCACATGGACAAAGCAGCAAATTGAAGAAAAGACCTGTAGGCAGCATTATACATGGAGACAGTATGTCTGAGCTGCTCCACACCTGTTGCTACCCTGTACTTATTTATGTCGGTCTTGAGTGTAGTGGAACCTCCAAGCATTGCAAATAGTCTGCAACCTGGCCACACTCAAAACCAGAATCATTTTGCTTTTCAGTTGTTACATATCTATAGACAGAACCAGATGTCAAAACAACAAATCAACTAGATCACTAAACGGCCTTAACGCTATAAATAAATATGCCTAGACATGATGAAGTCGCGTCAGGTGACAGCACTTCTGGTTGAGTTTCGACAATGCTCTCTGGACTTAAAATGGTTTGTGATCCAAAAGAGAAAAAGCAAGTAGCATTTAGTAACTAAGTCGCAAAGCCACGAGTGTGTTTCTGCTGTTATACTACAGGGGCATGCTCTCCTGGATTTTTCTTGTCAAATTAGACTACAGTCTGTGCAATTTAGCATGATTTTAAGAACTTCGGAGGAGAAAACACAAATTTTTTAAAGGAATTTTTCAGAAATACACTAAAATTTGTGTAATTTGGTGCGTTTTGGTATGATTTTATGTGCCTCAGAGGAGGAATCACACCTAGGGGAAGGAAAAATTTTAACCAAAGGTGGAAATTCTCCAAAAGGTGGGAGATTTTTACGCCCTGATGCTCCGTCCTCTGCATTTCACTACCTTTGAGCCCAGCTGCAGATCGCCTGGTAACCCGGGCTGGTGTTTCATCCTCACTCTCTTGGTTACCACGAGAATGGTCGCTCTCTTCTGATACGGAATCTGCCTGCCTCTGAAAAACAAACACAAAATGCTGGAATGTATCGACCGATTTTGACAGACCAGTAAGAGTTCTCTCCCTTGGACACTTCCGTAAACACCGGCAGACGAAATATATGGTGATTTGGAAGAAAAACACTTAAAATATTCAGGAAACTACGAAATTTCCTCTTATTGCCGTTCCCGACGCGCTCAAAAATAAGCAAGGTACCACACAAATTCTACAAAATAACGAATTCGAGACAATGGACACCACACAATGGCATGGGCCCTTACACGCTCTGAATATTACACATAAAATCAAAGCCTAGCTAGAATCAGAACTGATAAAATTAGACTAAATAGGACTTAAGACTAAAATCACACCAATCCGAGCAATGCTTGTTCTTGGTTCTGCGCTTAAAAAGCGCAGTAAGCCAGATTTTGACGCCAAATACCAGAGTACAGAGCTGAGAGAACTAAGTCCGACGCGGGCGCCTTTTTCTTGCGCCTCTACAAGGCCATTCCAGTCGAAAGGAAGTAAGTGATGGAGTTTACACCCCAACAAAACTATTCTAGAAGCTATTTCACAGGTTACCTTTCGTCTCGGCATTATTTTAGTGTTGATATGAAGGCTATTGTTGTCTTTGGAAACTCGCTTGCGGCGGTAAATTTCTTGCACTTCCGGTCAAGGCGACCTCTGTTATTTGCAGTTAGTTCCCTTGGTACGTCGGCGGAGCTTATTTTCTGTGCTTTGTATATTTTGAAATCACAAAATTTATGAGAGCCCGTTTGCTCTGACTGCAATGGTTTTTCACACCGTTCTTCGTATGCCGTGTGCAGTGAGCAGTTGTCACGCTGCCAGGCACCAGAAGAACCAAATCAAGTGTCCCAGTCGTCGTGTTGCACGTGCATTGTGCGGGTTCCCATAGCCGACTGGCAGGTGAAGGTGTGTTGTACATGTGTAGCCCCTTTCAAGTGAGGATACGACCGTTTCCAGTTCACGATCAGTCAAGGCAGTCGGTCATAAACCTGCTTTTATAGTCTTATCCGTGTACAACTTTATTTTAGGTGTGACCACAGTGCAATGGAAGACGATGACTTTAATTTGGACCCCACAGATCTGTTCCAAGGATTGCCAGGATCGCCGAGGAAAACGGACACTAGCGCTGAAGGAGCGAAAGCATCAGATCGGCCGCCACCAGCAGCTGAAGAGAAAGAAAACAGGACATCGGTGCCCCGTGGAAAAATACTGGCACATGCACGACTTAGGAAGGACTCTGAGGAAGAGGTTGGATCCCCCCCCCCCCCTCTATTTTCCATTTGTCTTCACTATGATCTCTCACACACACACACACACACACACACACACACACACACACACATATGAATGAATTGTTCAGTTTAACTACAAAAGAGAAAATAAAAGCGACATAAAAGGGACAGAAACCACTTAACTTTCACAAAGGACGGCACGGGTCAATGTTTCGGCTTTAGCCTTCCTCAGGACACAAACAAATTTTATTTGCTTAACCAGTGATCGCGCTAGGAATTTTGAAAACTGGTCCCGTCAGCGACTACCCCACACTGTCACTCAACAACCTGTGTCAGAACCGGTCCCACGAGAATTAAAACCAGTGATAAGAATTACACTGCAAATCAACCTAAACACAATCACAGTGTCGCAAAACTGTATCGGTATGAGAGGTAAAGATAGCAGCGAGTCCATCGCAAGAACAAAGAAGCCCTGGCCAGTGGGGAACAAACTGTTGTGACAGTGATTAACATTCGAACTGGGACCCCCCCCCTCCCCCTACCCCTATCAGAGGCCACAGTGTTTACCGGTCCCAGCAAATTACAACCAGTCCCTGGGACCGGCAGCTCCAATTTTTTCCGGTATTCTGGTTTTGCAAACGGCATTTTACCAGTAATTACCGGTTAACGCGATCACTGGCGTAACTTGTAACCACTTCGCAGTCATTGCTGTTTCCTTTTCTACAAAAGAGAAGCTCATCTAACTTGCTGACCTTTTAGGACAATTATGCTAAATGTGTAAAGATATAAAAACCACACAATTTTTAGTGATCCTTTAAAACTTGTTTTGGGGGGTTGTGTGGTTTTTCATGTCTTTGTTGTTGTTGTTGTTTTCAATGCCAATATCAGGGATTCACATCCATTTTGGGTTCAATAGGACAAATGTCCTGGTCTCAACCAAAACAATAGGACATTTGTCCTGAAAAATAAAATACAATAGGACATTCAGTGTTTTCCAATCTTTTATAAAGTGGTAACTGAGTTGGTCGCCCAAGTCACAGACACTCACGGTGGTGTCCGGACCACTCCCCGGGAGCGCGTGTCAATCGTAGAGATCATGGCATAATTGGTACATGCATAAATGTGACTCAGTAGCAGAGTCTGGTGTTTCTGTGGAGTCTTTCAGCAATCAAGATTGTGCGGCTTTGCCTAAATTTGCGTGACTGATAACGTGTCCAAACGACGTACACTGACATCCCGGCGTTGCCGGTTTGCTGTCAAATCACCGAGTTTAGTCCGGTTGAATTCCCAGCGGCATCACAGTCTCTCCCTTTCTCTCACCCTCACGATGGCACACACACACACACACACACACACACACACACACACACACACACGTGTCCAAACGACGTACACAGACATCCCGGCGTTGCCGATTTGCTAAGTGTCAAATCACTGAGTTTAGTCCGGCTGAATTTGCAGTTTCCGTTTCAGTCTTTATTGTCAAACACGAAAACAAGGGGGAGTAGTAACCACACGATACCTATCAAATATCCGCCTTCATTCGCTCACACACACTGACACACAAAGAAACACGTTCGCACGCACCGACATACGCATGATGGGGGTGTCGTGTGAAAACAATGGTCAGTGATTTGACAGGTGTAAAGGCTCGGACGTCGGAACTGGCGGATGAGGTGATAACCACCCGCATAGCTGCAGTGGTGTTTCGGGGGCGATGCCCTGTCTTTGTCCGCGGTCATGCGTGCACAGTAGGGGGTGGGCCACACGAACTAGCTGTATTGCCAGGACCGTACCGTTCGCGGAATTTTTTTTCCCCGATTTTTTTTTCCGGCGGAACCATCCGCGGTTTGCGCAATGCTGTGTCCGGCCTTGCGAAAAAAGAATAGGACATTGTCCGCTTCGGTCGTCAGTGTAATCGGACATTTGTCCTGAATCTCCCCAAAACAATCGGACATTTTGGAAATTAATAGGTCTATGTCCGATGTCCGACTCGGATGTGAATCCCTGCAATATGTTCAATGTGACCATTTTGTTTAATTTGAACTTTCTGTACAGTGGTATGCATGCTGCTGCTTCCACTCTCTCTCTCTCTCTCTCTCTTTCTGTGTCTCTCTCTCTCTCTCTCTCTCTCTGTGTCGTGAGTGCATTATCATTATGAAACAACAAAGTTTATTTTTTGGCAGTATGTGTCTTATTTTCCATGTACCCAAAATGGGTTTTTCTGGAATAAAACTTAAACACAATTTGATTACCGGTGCACATGAAAAAACTGGGGTTTACTTTAAAGTGATCTGTTTTGGATTAGGCAAGGGAAAAGATGCATTGACTGATGGTTTTTCTTCCAAACTTTTTTAATTTTTTTTGCTGCCCCAACTCTGCCAGCTCCAGTGGTGTTCCTCCCTGGTAATGGGTAGAATCCACGGAGAGCTCGGAAGCTGGGACAATTTTTTTTTAAATGCGTGATGATGGAGATGAGGATGATGGTAAGATGATGCTATGGAGGTCCGTGTGGTTTGGGATTGCGGGCCGCATTCCACGCTTCCTGTCATAAATATCCCGGCGTTAACCAGGCCCGGGAACTACGGCATCTGCGGTGCCGGCCGTGTAATCATCCACGTTGTAAGACGTGTCATACCAAGGGAAGCACCCCCAAAGTCGCACCCGTGAAGTTGGTGAAACTCGGCTGTGTGGCAACAGCCTCCCCATTGGGTCCATAGCACACCCGCTCTGGGTAGGAGCCGACCTAGGTAGGAAAAATCCCGCTTGCCTCGGGTGTGACTCGAACCTGCATGGGTCTCCCGGTCCATGGTCCGAAGTGCTAACCACTACACTACGGGGGCCGGTTCTTCCAAACTTTTAAAGGACTTAAGTTGAGCAGCTTATGTAGATAGATGAACAGTTTTCTTGTCCTTTGCATCCTAGGCCGATTATGAATTCTGTTGTGCAGGGGTATCGTGTCCATTCCCCGTTGGTGCGCAGGAGTAAGTCATTGTTGATGCGGAAAGCAGCAAGCGACATATGCAACACTTCTCCACTCGCGCGCTACTTTGGTTCTGATCCTGTGCCGGTCAAACGTCGACGTCTGCCATTCAGTGTGAGTGTGCTGACGCTTTTCTTTAAATAAATTCTCGGGGTGGTCGGTGGTCTAGTGGTTAAGAGACTTGTCACCAATGCAAGAGGTCAGGGGTTTGAGTCCCACTCAGGGCAAAGAATTTTTCCTTCTCGTATGTGGCACCGTTCATTCGGGCCGATCGTCAGGGGTTCTGTTCGGGTACTCCGGCTTCCTCCCCCTCTGCTTTGGAAATGTTCAGCCCACCAAATTTGAAAAATAAATGCAATTCTAAATTCCGAAATTTAAATAGCTGAGCTGACCCTTCGCACGATGTGATTGTAATGTGTTTATGTCCAGTGTCTGAGAGAATGCATGTGATTCACATGAGTGTGCGTGTTGGGTTCAGTTTGCAGCGCTTTGAACCGATTCATGAAATAGGGTAAACCGCCTATACAGTACTCATTATTATTATTATTATTATTATTATAATTATTATAATTTCAGCATGGTATTCTTCCCAAGCAGTTGTCAACTGGTGTGTAATGGTCCGATGTCCTGTTGAAAGCAGCACAATACTAATATTACTGCAAACAGATTCAAGCTTTTTTCTTTCTTTTTTTAAATGCTTATTGTCCCATTTACCCAACATGTATCCTATTTTTTCAGTTTTGCTGGGGGAGGAAACCCAAATAACCCGCCCAAAGAGAAACCCTCAATGAGCAGCCTTGTATCAAGTATTTTGCATCAATCCCTCCTCTCCCCCCACCCATCCCCCCCCCATCCCCCCCCACCCCCCTTCCCCCCCCCCATCCCCCCCACCCCCCTTCCCCCCAGGGTGGAGCTATGCATTATATCGTCATCATAACCATTATCATCATCTCAAATTTCCACCAATACATTCTTACAGGACAGATCATCAAAGCCAAGCATTGGATCTTCAGACCCAAACAGGAGCTCACCAATACCTGAGGAAGGCTCGCCCAAACCTCGCTCGGTACAGAGAGTGAAATCTGAGGACCGACTGTCTGAAGGCAGCAGGGTGTGTAAACTGTTCTTAATATCGTAGGTTTTTTGTTTGTTTGTGTTGATTTCCTTTTTTTTTTTTTTTACATCAGAATACAGGTTAGCAAGCAAGGCATGCTAATCGCTTCAGAAGATTTAAGTTATTAGGAGGGGTTTTTTGGTTTTGTTTTGTTTTTTCCCAATGTTTTCATGTCTTTTTTTTTTTTGTCTTTTTTTTTTTTTGCTTTAGTTTAATTCTTTTTCTTTTTATACCTTTTGTTTTAATGTTTTATTTGTACTGCATTGGCAAAATATATTTTCACAGAAAAAAAAAGAACCACCACTCCATCACTGGAAGCAGTGTAGTTTTACAATCAGACCCATTGATTGTGTGTGTGTGTGTGTGTGTGTGTGTGTGTGCGTGCGTGCGTGCGTGCGTGCGTGCGTGCGCGCTCGTGTGTGTGTAGTATTTTAGCGAATGGTTAAAGGCCATTGATGGGGAGGGGTGGTTTGACATGCAGCATGTGCTGCTTGGTTACCAGTGCCTACTGCATATCAAACCAAACATAGCTCACGAATCGTCTCTGCCCACCAGCAGGGTTTGACAAAAAAAGCCATGTACACATCGCTTTGGAATTGCGTTTGTAACTCGTGTTTGTTGCCGTTTTATACATTTTGCTCCTGTCATGATTGTGACGCAAAAGTGGTACGGCCAAGTTTGATAAAAGAAATACTCTGATGAATACTTTTTCAACTTTTCTTTGTTGGTTTTGACAGGAATCAGGAAACTCGTGTTTGTTGCCGTTTTATACATTTTGCTCCTGTCATGATTGTGACGCAAAAGTGGTACGGCCAAGTTTGATAAAAGAAATACTCTGATGAATACTTTTTCAACTTTTCTTTGTGGGTTTTGACAGGAATCAGGGTGTGAGTCTGTCTCCATTGAGTCGGACGATGAAGCCAGCAGCAGACTGGAGAGTTTAAAAAGTGAGGAACACGCCTCAAGCATACAGAAGGTAAAGCAGTTAATATTCGTTAAAATGGTCGCCGTTGCACATTTTTACGATACCAGCCGATTGATTTAAGTCCTAGGGAATCTGGTTCTTCTTCTACATTGCCATTTATTGACAAAGTCATGAAATTTCAAAGGTGTGACATAAATATTGACCGAGATACGTTCATCTAAAGCAATGTATGTGCAACTTTTTACCCACAACGTCGTCCGAAGGTTAATAAAAAAAATGTCATCATCACTCTCATCAAAGAAATTTGCGCTTCAAAAACACAGCTTTTCTGTGTCGTCGCATTTACTTTTTTCTTCCCAAACTGTGTCATTATCGCTCTAGGTTTTTTCCTTTCTTTCTTTTCAGGATGATGCATCATCAGATACAGAACAAACAGCAGATCCTGATAACTCAGATGGTGTCAACCTCGATGACTCGGTGTCTGTTGTCATGAATGTGCCATTCAAAAAACTAGCCATGCGGCAGGATTCAGAACTTTTTGAAGGGCCCTCGCAGCCCACTGGGTCCTTCGCTAACCCCTTCTTGACTACTGACCACGAGAAGGTTCCAGAGATTGACATAGATGATTACCCATCAGACCACGAGTGCCGGATCAAGTCGGCTGTGGAGAGACTCAACACTCGCGCTGTGATCGGAGACGGTACAGTGGTATGGAAATCATAGTTGTCAGTAAACATGATGACTTCAGTTACTCCTTGTCTCTACATACATCTTGTGTTTTTTGGTTTTTATTATTGTTCACATGAAAAGTATGTTCTACAAATAGTTTTATAGGTGAGGAAGTGTTTGTTTCTTTCCTTTTTTTTTCTTTTTTCTTTTTGGGAGTTATACATAGGAATAGAATATGCACATCAAAGAAAACAAGAATGTTGATACAGTGTAGTGTACAGTGAGAACGTAGTTGGGTACAGGTGGTGTAAATCACATACCAGATAGACTGAAGGTAACCTTAAAAGAATAGACGACTCCACTCGTCAAGTCTGGAGGCCAAAGCCCTGACCCTTTACTCTGTTGTATATTGGCAAAACAAATTACGTCCATGGCAACAAAGTACATCCGTGACATCAATGTATGGAAAAGGGGGTGATTAGAAGATGAAAGCGATTGATGTAATGGTGTTTTTCCTCAAATGACGTCAGTGGACTTACTGCTTACACATTTCAGTCAAATCAAACTGCATGTGTTTCCATCTTTGTAGCGTGTGGCAAGATAGTTTGCCAGATTATACGATGTGTTGTGCTCATTATGCCACGGCACGTGATTGGCTGAATTCTTTGGCCTCGCCCCTTTTGATTGACAGCAGTGGATTGTCTGTTGTTGAACTGTACGAGACATGGCAATCATTAAACTAATCTAAAACAAAGCGTCTATACTAATATATTTACCAGTGTTGCCAGAATAATGCTGCGTCACCATGCACATGAAAGATATTTTTTCAGTCTGATATTGAAGTGTTTCTCTATGTTATGTTTCTGTTTCATTTGCAGCCATTTGCTCTACCATGTATATCTGGAAGACATGGAGGCCACAAATACATAACTGTAGATACAGTAAGATTTCTTTTGCTGCTTCTTTTTACATTTAAGATGCACCGTTGTGTCTGCTTTGGCACCTTAGTTTTCCCAGAAAAGTGTCCCCGTAGTGTAGTGGTTAGCACTTCAGACCATGGACAAGGAGACCCGGGTTCAAGTCCCAGCCGAGGCAAGCGAGATTTTTGCTACCTAGGTTGGCTCCTGCCCAGAACGGGTGTGCTATGGGCCCAGTGGGGAGGCTGTTGCCACACAGCCAAGATTCACCCACTTCATGGGTGCGACTGTGGGGGTGCTTCCCTTGGTACTACAGATCTTGCGATGTGGCTGGCGCAGGTACGAGTGCCGTAGTTCCCCAGGCCTGATTAACGCCAGGATATTTATGACAGGAAGCATGGAATGCGGCCCTGTCTGGCAATCCCAAACCACATGGACCTCCATAGCATCATCTCACCATCATCCTCATCTCCATCATCATGATTTTTTTTTTTTTAAATTGCCCCAGCTTCCAAGCCCTCCATGGATTCCACCCATGATCTAGCAGGAATGCCAGCGGAGCTGGCAAAGAGTAGTGGCAGCAAAAACAAATAATAAAAGTGCCCGCCTTGCATCCTACTTTTGAAAGGTAGTTTGACCTTTGTGCTACACAATATCTGTAATGGCACCAGGCATACTAGTGAATGCAGTTGGATGACTCATCATTTTTTTTTTCTTTTTATTTTAGTTGGCACAGCTTCTGAATGGTGAGTTCAGCGAGGCTGTTGACCACTATGTCATCATCGACTGCAGATATCCGTATGAGTACAATGGTGGACATATCAAGGTAGGTACACATAAGAAAGTCGTCAGATATTCTAGTGGGAAAATTGATTCCACTTGTTTAAGAACAACCCGTGTGGTGTCCTCCAGACAAGAATGTTCACTTCAGACCGTGAGCACAGTATAGTCCATGATTGTCGGCACCATCGAAAGCACTAGGCTGAACATAAAGGTCATTTATGCACTCAAAATTTGACATGAATTCACGTTACTCTCTATTTATCTTTTTATGGATTTTTTTTTTTTTTTAAGTTTTGGAGTCAGTGGTCAGTTTTATTCTACAGTAAAACTTGTCAGAATCAACCACCCCTGTTGCTACCAAAAAAAAAAAAAATAGTCACTAGAGACAGGTGGTCAATGTTTGCGAGTTCACAAAGAACAGTCCTCCTCATCTGAATGATCCCTGCACTTGTTCTGGGAGCCGGGATAGCGGAATGGTAGAGCGTTAGACTTTCAATGCTTGGGTCATGAGTTCGAATCCCAGATGAGGCCAGATATTTGCACTGGCCCTTCTTCTCGTTGACCTGTATGGAAAAAATCAGACTTTGAGGGGTACATGTACCTGGCGTGTTTCAGAGTGCGACCAACATGTACTGTGGTGACAGTGTGGACGAGATCATGGGCTGGCGTATGAAGAAGGATGATACTGATCGCAGGGTTGTGCTGATCTTCCACTGCGAGTTCTCATCTCAGCGAGCTCCAACCATGTGGGTGAATTGTAACAGATGTGTTGTAGGGGCTAATGCGACCATTCTTATGCTTGTAGATGTGTTGTAGGGGCTAATGCGACCATTCTTATGCTTGTAGATGTGTTGTAGGGGCTAATGCGACCATTCTTATGCTTATAGATGTGTTGTAGGGGCTAATACAACCATTCTTATGCTTGTAGATGTGTTGTAGGGGCTAATGCGACCATTCTTATGCTTATAGATGTGATGTAGGGGCTAATGCGACCATTCTTATGCTTATAGATGTGTTGTAGGGGCTAATACGACCATTCTTATGCTTGTAGATGTGATGTAGGGGCTAATGCGACCATTCTTATGCTTGTAGATGTGTTGTAGGGGCTAATGCAACCATTCTTATGCTTGTAGATGTGATGTAGGGGCTAATGCGACCATTCTTATGCTTGTAGATGTGTTGTAGGGGCTAATGCGACCATTCTTATGCTTATAGATGTGATGTAGGGGCTAATGCGACCATTCTTATGCTTATAGATGTGTTGTAGGGGCTAATGCGACCATTCTTATGCTTACAGATCGTGTCTGTCTCTGTGTCATGTCATTTTCACACTACTTGCGTTACAGGAATCTAAAATACCCAGATCAAGTGATGTCACAATTCGATAGTGTTGAGGTGCAACTTTCATAGGCGCCAATTAGTACGGATCGACCGTAGTATTTTCCGCATAACTCAATTAAATACGGAAATACGGTGTGGTCGTGTAAAATACAGAGGAGACAAATTTGAAATACATGTATTTCAAAAGGATCGTTAGGAAATACAGCCGTGCATGAACCGAAAACGACAACTAGTGTGAGTGCACCACCTTTTAGTTCTGACTGGGATATCACAAGTCATAGCGTGCCATTCCAGTAAGAGCAGATATGGTTTAAGACTGCTGTTCATTTACAAATGGGCAGTTCTGCTTATAGTCAGCTCTAAAACTCTGTAATTTTCTCCAAGCTAGAATTGCTTTGTATTTTTCACTTTTAGATGTGTGTGCGTATGTGCATGCTTTCTGTTTATATTATTTTCTTTGTACGGCAGAATACTGACAAGTGCTGAAAAATACTGATATTTGTGTGAAATAGTACTGACAGACTCTTTTGGGGGTTGGCACCTCAGAACTTTAATCCTGATCTTGCTGATTTGATTTGTCTTATGCTGAAAAAGCCATAGAGGTAGTCCCGGAATATATTATTACAGGCTCAGCATTACCAGGGTCGAAATTGTTACCTCCGCCTGCTTGCTTGTTTGCTTGTGGTTTTGGTGTGTGTGTGGGGAGGGCTGTTAAATTGTACAGACGAAGCTGCACAGTTCCTGATTCACTTGCAATGTGTCAGGTTTTATTGTTTGGTTTTTGTAGGATGCGGTTACTTCGGAACGCTGACCGTGAAAGAAACTCCCATTGCTACCCGTATTTATGTTACCCGGAGATCTACCTGCTGTCTGGTGGATACAAGATGTTCTTTCAGAAACACCCGGTGAGTAAAACAAACAGGTAAAACTTATGTGCTGTTAGGTGTGGAGCATACCTATGTCTTGGTATGGGTAAATACAAGCATTTACTGGTGCTTATTTGGTATAGTTCGCCCGTTAAGGGTGCAAATGTATACCAGTCAATTCACTTAATATTTCGGCATAAACAGTCGTCCACTAACGGAGGCAACTGTATCTCCGCAACGCGTGAGGGGGTGCAAATGTACTCCGGGGTCTGGCGAGGTGAAGTCACGTGGCCGCTGACTTCATTCTACGAATTTACTTCATGCGAAATATCGACGGAATTGACTGGTATACATTTGCACCCCCTAACGGGCGACCTATACCAACTGAGCTTTAGTTGTAGGATGTTTTGGGTTTTGTTCGTTTTTGTCTTTTTTGTTGCTGTCTTTGTTGTTGTTTCTTCTGGTTGTTTGATCTGATCCACTTTGCAGTCACTACAGCTTCCTCTTATAGGTGCTGCTGTTTGGTGGGTTCTTTTTTTTTCTTTTTATTGTTTCTTCTTTTTCTTTCTTTTTTCTTTTTTTTTTTTTTTTTGGAGGGGGGGGGGGTGGTAGGTGGATTGACTTGGGCAAATGTATCAAGTTACTGATGGGTTTTCGAGCGGTCGTTACAGGATCTGTGCGAACCAAGATCATACACACCAATGAACCATCGTAACTACCAAGATGATCTCAAGTTCTTCCGATCCCGAGCGACCACATGGCATGGTGAAATTAAACTGAAAAAGCATGCCAATAGTCTGATTTTCTGACATCCTTCAGCCATGAGAGTGTTTACACAAGCCTTAAAAACTGATCATTCCTTGAAAAATGCTGGGAAAAGTGAAGCCGTGACTGATGAATTTTCTTAAAACATTCCGGGCTTAAAATCTTCTGCCTTTTTGGTGGATTTTGACCTTTGGCTGAAAAGTCCCCCCCCCCCCCCCATTAACGTGTTTCCTCTTCTGAAGCCCTAAAAATCATGCTAAAATACACCAGATTTATCAGAATTTAGTCAAGTTGTAAAAATGTTCCTCCAAAACAATTATTTCCTACTTTGAAGCTCTTAAAATCATGCCATTGTGCACCAAATTGCACAGACTTCAGTCTTTTTTTTTAAACTCTGGGCAGAGACATGCTCTGGGGAAGCATGTCTCTGGACACCCCTAGTATAACACATCAGGCGTACACTCATGGCGTTGTCACTTTGTCACGAAAAGCTACGCAGTTTTCCTCGATTGGGGTCACCTAGTATAACGCATCAGGCGTACGCTCATGGCGTTGTCACTTTGTCACGAAAAGCTACGCAGTTTTCCTCGATTGGGGTCACCTAGTATAACGCATCAGGCGTACGCTCATGGCGTCACTTTGTCACTAACAGCTACGCAGTTTTCCTCCATTGGGGTCACGACCATTTTAAGTCCTGCGAATTGCTATGGAAAGTGAAGAAAATTTGTCTGGTCTAGTGCATGGGGAATGGGATAGAAAGAATTGTACATGTATAATGCCTTTAATATATTTCCAGTAGCTGTGGAGAGACAAGTTTTGTGAAATAGTATGTCTGCTGTAGGCGTATTTTAACTGAGGTCAGATGTATATAACTCGCTTGAAAAGTGTACCAAGAACTCATTTGAAATAAAATGGTCAGTCAGAAACTTCAGACGTTCTTTGTGATAAAAGTTTGCGTGTTGTACAGTGTTGAAGAAGTCAGCTGCATGGTCACCAGAAAGACACAAACCACAGAACAAGTTCTGGCAGCTTTTGAGTGAGAAATGGGGGGAGGGGGGGGGGGGGCTTGTTACTCAACAACTACACTGGATGTACACAAAGCAGGGAGGATGACATTTTCAAAGGGCAAAGACAGCAGAAACAGCTTTACCAGTGAAGTTCGTCAATGGATGATTTTCAGAAATAAGCCACATCTAAAGCCTCGGACAAAGAAAATCCACATCGTTAATGAGTGGCGAATAACCAAGAGGCTGACAGAAGAGTTAACCAACCACGGGTCACATGCAAAGTTATCTTGACAATGATACGTGATTTTGTGTTCCAGTCAGTCACGTGGGATGATTTGTCCTCTCCTCTGTGGCATCAATTTTTTCCCCGGAAAACGTGTATGTGGCCGGCCGGGACAAAAAGGGAAAATAGACATGAAATACACACAACCCGCATGACAGACAAGAATCATGTAACGTAAATGCTATACAAAGTAACACAGATGCAAAGGGCTGATATTTACAGATACGTAGTGTCTCT
The DNA here is from genome assembly GCA_018292915.2 of Batillaria attramentaria. Taxonomy (NCBI): domain Eukaryota; kingdom Metazoa; phylum Mollusca; class Gastropoda; family Batillariidae; genus Batillaria; species Batillaria attramentaria. The sequence goes on along the minus strand of JACVVK020000035.1, from coordinate 2,682,823 downwards.
CGTTACGTGACAGTAGATCTGTTCCCCAGACTAACTTGACGTAATGAGGCATGTTAGTAGGGAGAACGTCGCTGAGCAGCATAACCCGTTTACATGTAAATTAGGCACATCCGGGGTACCATTACCTGATCGCAGCGCGTTAGCCGCTCGCGGCCTCTGTAATGTCAAATTTAGAACTCCTGATTCTGCGCTTCCCAGAAAATTACAGTTTCAAATGCTGACTTACTCAGTCCGTCCGTCTGCTAAACAAAATTTATCCAGTCACGTTTTCACTTGGATTAAATGAAGGAATAAAATCGGTCATTTGGACAGCAAAGCGTTATTTGAGGAGGAATTAAGTCAGAAGCACCGTAGTCTCGCACATTTCCGAAAGTGAAGTGCCTTTGTTTTTTTTTTGTTTTTTTTGTTTGTTTTTTTGTTTTGTTTTTATCTCACTTCCCATAATTATATGTCTCTTCACTGACTTACTGTCCCTTGAAATATTTATGCTGACGTTTTCGTCGTTGCCCCGTCTTTGACATCACCCGTATGTGGTAGAAAAGGACGTTAAACGCCCAAGCATCCACCCACCCTTACTGTCCCTTGACCATTACCGTACACAAACCGACTATGGCAGCAGTGACAATCATCAGACTTATCACTAGAAAGATGTGGTCAAGCTGCTTGGCTGTCAGGCAGCTTGTGGTTGCCCTCTGGTTGCTCTCGTTCGCTTGTAAACTGAATGACAGGTTGTGTCCTCCACGCTTGTCTCTCTTGGCCACCTTTGTCCCCCCTGGTAGTTTGATTTCGTCAAGCTGGTCCTGGTGTTGTTCTGGCTTGACACTGGCTGCACGGTCATCGGAAGAGGCTTGCTGGTTTTGGTCGAAGATCGAGGCTGCTGAGTCAGACACGCGGTTTCTCTGGCATTTTTCGCAGCGCATGGAACCCAGAATGCCAGAGAGTGCAGGCGATTTGTTTTCCGTCCCGCCTTCTTGATGTTCGTCCTGCCTTGCGTCCACTTTCTGCTCACGGTGGAATTTCCTCATCACGACGACAGTCGCAAGAAAATTGGCAAGGCTCATCATCCACATGCCTAGCACGTAGACCATCAAGAGAGGTACCTGGAAAATAAACAACACATCATCCACACGCCTAACACGTAGAACTTCAAGAAGGGACCTGGAAAATAAACATCGTCAAAATGCCCAACACGTAGACCATCAAGAGAGGTACCTGGAAAATAAACAACACATGATCCACACGCCTAACACACAGACCATCAAGAACGTCAAGCAGGGACCTGGAACATAAACAACACATCATCCACACGCCTAACACACAGACCATCAAGAACTTCAAGAAGGGACCTGGAACATAAACAACACCATCAAAATGCCCAACACGTAGACCATCCAAAAAGAGGGACCTGGAAAATAAACAACACACGATAAAAGAAGAGGCGGCACTGTTGCCATGTTCACGGGGGGTGAAACAGAACGGACGGGCGTTTCAGTTCCGGTGTTATCTAGTACCGCTCCACATTATTGCACCGTCAGCCAGCGTGTTCCCACGCCGTAGCATCGCGTTGTTTGTTGTTGTTGTTTTCCAAATTCATAACAAGACGCCACAGCACCAGGGGAAAAAACCGCTTTAAATTTTCAGCTGTCGGTTAGTACGATTGAAATGGGCCGTTTACCAGCCAGAAACCGACTAACTAAAGACGTGTATATGCTCGTTTTGAAAATAACGAGTTTAAATGGGAGCAGTCGTCACCGAAACTGTGGCATAGCAACGGGCAAAGGCCGTCCATTTTGATTAACGCCCCCCCCCCCCCCCCCCCCGATGTTTAACTATGCGGCTTAAAGATGCTGGTTCAGTGGTTCAGACAGGAAACTGACAGTTCTAGTTTTCTTTGGGTTCCCGGCCTAACAACAGTTCATCAAAAATTCAATTACACGGTCTTAGTTGAGTTTAAAGTCCCACGCCGCAAGATGTGATCAGTTAGACAGCTGCGCTTGCAGTAGATATTTATTTTACAATTTCGTTATTTTACAATTCTAGAATGGTCAAGGTGTGTGTGTGTGTGTGTGTGTGTGTGTGTGTGTGTGTGTGTGTGTGTGTGTGTGTGTGATTCATATCTCAGTGTTGGTATGAAATGCGAGAGTATATGTGCATTGAGTCACTTTGTGAGAATTTGAGCTACGTAAGCACGATTTATTATTATTATTATCACCAACCTTACCTCCCAGTTCTCGAGGCATGATTCCGTGCCCTGTGTGTGTGTGTTACTGACATTATTTGTCGGTATGGATGCGGGAGTCACATGCGCATTGAGTCACTTTGTGAGAATTTGCAATATAGAAGCATGATTCATTAGTAGTAGTAGTAGTAGTTTCACCAACCTTAGCTCCCAGTCCTCGAGGCATGATTCCGTTGACGTAGCTGGAGAAGACAGTGTTGGAGATGAAAATGGAGATGAGAAAAGAAATCTTTTCACCAGACTCCAGTGGGATGATAAACACCAGACAATTCATCACCGTGAACAGGATCATGGGGCCTATGATGGTGGCTGTGTAGAAGGTTGTCTTGCGCTTCAGGGTCAGTGTAAACTGTCCACGCACTGAGCTCGTGTAGCGGACGTTAAAAATGTCGTACAATGGTGTCCACTTCACGTTTGTAAGAGTCCACTCCCCACCTGCCCCATACTGCTGCAGCGATGTTTCAAGAGGCACGTCAAGTTGGTGGATGGCAACTGGAGTCTCTGACAAAGTGTAGAAGATGATGTCACAGTCCTGCTCATCAAACGGGAAGTACATCAAGTCCATTTTACAGGCGGTCATCAGCTGCACAGAGGTCGACAGAATTACGTGTCCATCGGAGTACAAGTTCACAGATCCATCTTTGTGATCCTGAAGGATTTCCTTCTTCCCGACCATGTTGACAATGGACAGTGTTGGGAGCCATATATCTGAAGCCTTTAGCTCGACCATCTCCACGTTGTCATGATCTTCAGGATTCCAAGTTAGCTGCGGATCTTCCCACATTACGACCAGGTAACTTGTCACGCTCATCACTTGCTCAGTTGCATCCAAAGACATGATTTCCACGGGGTACAACGCCAAATCGACTTTGATGGCATCGGTGAAGTTTTTGTTTCGGATAGGGATGATTTTAGGCGGAATTTTCCCTTCCACAATGTTGTGGTTCAGGATGAATCTGCGCAGTTCGTAGTAGCCAAGCCTGGAGGGCGGGAGAGCATCTGCCGCTTCACAGCACATACTGCAGCCTTCCCTGCTGAAGTTGACAGTCAAAATGACGGAGACCATTGCAGCTGAGATCCATATCGTAGCGTACGTTTCCATGCTGGGGTTGAAGAACTTGCTGTTTCTTCGTCGTCGTGGAACGCTAGATGGTGACGCCTGTAGCTCTGATGAATGTTATAGTCATCTGATGAATGTTGTTGTCCTCTGATGAATGTTGTGGTCCCCTGATGAATGTTGTAGTCCTCTGATGAACGCTGTAGTCCTCTGACGAATGCTATAGTCCACGGATGAATGTTATAGTCCTCTGAATGTTATAGTCCTCAGGTGGCTGTTATAGTCCCCTGATGAACGTTATAGTCCCCTGATGAATGTCACAGGCCTCCGATTATAGGCCTTTGATGAATGTTATCGTCATCCGATGAATGCTATAGTCATCCGATGAATGTTATAGTCATCTGCAGCCTCCAGGTCTCCGCATTTTTCTCTCAGTGTAGTGTCCTCCGGCCAAGCTACTCTCCTGGCAACATCATGGAGCGGGTAGGCAGTCTTGGAGTAGGTGTTGACTGGTCATGAGGCAGTATCGCAGGGGCATTTGTCCAAAACGCAGCACACACAGGTGTCAATGTTATTGTGACATACACTCGTTGTGAGTGTCAGTAGGCCGCCTAGCTACGTTACCGATTGGAGCGGATTCCTCCTGTGCTCACCCATTTTATACTGTCCGATAATGGATGACTCATCTCCCGTAAAGTGCTCATTAAACTTTCATGCTGTTCCTGAGGGAAATAGGTGAAACACGTCTGTTTTGTAAATCCCATCACCCTAGCCGGGCGTTTTGCTAGCCTGATGATTCTGTAAATAGACGTAACTGACGGTTGTGTCCACAGCAGCATCAGAACTGAACAGGCAGAATGTGATATGAAAAAGAAGATTGCTGAAGTGATTTTTTTTTAATTTTTTTTTTTTTTTTGGGGGGGGGGACTTCACCTTGACATCTTATGCTTGCATCACAGTGTTTGCATGCACCCAGTAGAGTATAAATGATGATGATGATGATGACTTAGCGCACGGCTCCACCCTTACTGAGTGCTCACGGCGCTGAGGGAGAGGTTTTGAAAGGAAAGACAGTGGGCAAAAAACAAACAAACAAACAACAAAACTGCAGATGGTTACTGGCGTGAGGCACTAAAGAGATGAGTCTTCAGGCGTTTCCGGAATGCGGTAATGCTGACTGCCTCCTTCACTGTCTCAGGGAGAGAGCTCCACAATTTCGGCGCTGCATTTTTGAAGGACCGTGCACCATGCCTCTTCTTACAGGGGTCGTCAGCCGAACGGAGCCGCAGGCGGAGAGAACTTGCAGACCACAAGTTGCGCGCTGGCTGGTACACATATATTAGTTCCAGAATGCAGATGTCCATCAGTAAACAAAATATAAACACCAGCTTGGACCATTGCAACTCTGTTTTCGCAGGTTTGCTGGTAAACAAAATCTCGCGTGAGTTAGTTTATTGGCATAAGTGCATTATAAATTTGTTGTGTGAAAACTGGCACATAAACTTTTCTCCCCAAGGTTTGTTTGTGCTTCCGTTAAATGCATTCTGCAATAGGTTAATGGGTCATTGCTTTTACGGAATTGCGGCATCACTTTCGATGGCTTTTGTTTAAGTGTCAAGCAAATACCCAACTTCCCTTCATGCATTTGCAGCTTCCACTCTATCAGTGGTTGCTATGTACGGCAGTTAACTGCTTCTGTGCCTGCGGGACCAAACTTGTCTGCTTCATTGAAATCACCCTCCAGATCCATTTACTAGCTGACGCTGGTTCTGATTTCAGTCATTTGACTAGGAGTATGGGTGACAAGATCAGCGTACACACACATATACGTGACCGACTGAATGTAGGGGATTTGGTCTAGTGGTTGATGCATCCGACTTCGGATCCTGCGCTGCTTGTTTGTATCCACGGTGGGCAGGACTTCGGTGGGATTTTTCGTGAGCAAATCGGGTGAGATTAAGTACAGACTCATTTACGATGCCTGGCTCGCCTTCGTGTACATATGCACGCACGCTATGAAGTGTGCACGCTAAAAATCCCATTTTCAAGATCACCTAGGTCATCTGGGTGGAAATTCAGGGCCGGGGTAGGGGAAACAACCGCTAATTCTTGGACACAACCAATCCCCAAACACCTTCAAGGATCACCACACCATCTTGAGGCTCTCTGTTTCTGCACGATTCACCACAGAGTAGTGGATGTAACTCACTTCAAATAATATTATGTGCTCCAGTATTCTTTGTGTGTGTGTGTGTGTGTTTTGTTTGTTTGTTTTGTTGTTGCTGCTTTTTTTTTTCTTGCAAAAAGAATCTTCAGACGTTCTTTGTGATGACAGCGTGCGTGTTGTACAATGTTAAAGACGTCAGCTGCATGTTCATAAGAACGACACAAACCACAAAAGAAGTTCTGGCAGCTTTATTGCTACATCATGAACTTTCCTACAGACCTCTTACTTAACAACTACACTGTATACGCACAGCAAGATGATGACATTTTGAAATGGTAGAGGCAGCAGAAACAGCTTAATCAAGTATGTTTTGTCAGTAGATGATTTCAGGAAAAAAAAAACAGAAAAAAAAGAGATGTCACATCTAAAACTTCAGAAAAACAAAGTTGGTGGGCGATAGGAGGCCAGTCACTCTATCAACGTGACGTTGCAAGTGACTTCTGTAAAAGAGTACACCAACCAAGGGTCACAAGCAAGTTCACCTTCATAATGAACTGTTAGTCCGCTGTCTTAGAGCATCAATTTCTCCTTTCAGAAAACGTCAACTAGGATTAGTATAAAAGAATTTTCACATACTCCATGTAATTCTCGAGTACAAAAGCTACATACATTTAATTAGTTCTGCATAAAATGTCAACACTAAGTGCCAGTTTAACATCACTTGTCTGGGCAAACTACCTAAAGGCAAACCTATCGGTGCTGGTCTCCTGAAATGACAGGTTCATGCCAGCACTGGAAACAAGTTAAAAAGATCACACGCTGATTATTCCGAGTATGGTACATGTAATATGGTATAGTAGGCTTCTCATCAGTTTACATATATCCAAAAGTAAGGTACATCTAAAATGTTACAAAGTAGATTCCACGAGGATCAAAGATGCATATTGTTCATAGACGTGTAGAAAAATGCTGAAGCTGTAGCAATCTATGCCAAAAACTTGATTTAAAAAAAAGAAAAGAAAAAAAAGAACGACTGTAATAAACATTACTAGTGCCCATGTCAGTCATGCCACACAGCTAGAAGTGCTCATCCTACAAACGTTAAGACTCTTAATTTTTTTTTAATATATATTGATAAATGATAATTTATATTTTCAATAAATGACCAAAGTACATCATTTAAAATGCAGTGCGTAAAAGGTTGTTTTTATAGGTAATGATAAATAAAATGTTCAAAAGTTCTGAACGTTGGTAGCCATAGTAAATAACAAGGCCCTGGAATCTATGCATGGATTTCAGTTTCAGCTTACTTTCAAGAAAATAACATTAAATTGTACACTCCAAAGGCAATCTGGGCAAGAATTTGTCTTCTGCAGGCAAAAGAATGAGTAGTGATTATCATATGAAAGTCAGAAACTTGAATATGACTTGCACACACACCTAATCCAAATATAAATAAGTAATGTTAAATACGTCCAAAAAGCAATGAAAATTAGTTAAAATGTTAGTACAAAGTTCGCTGCTTTTTTGTTTGTTTGTTTTGTTTTTTGACAAAACAAAAACTACCATGAAAAAAAGTACATTTCAAGCGTAAAGGATTTCCCAAGGCAGGATTGTGTCGACAGCTGCTTGTACAGAGCGTAATAAACTACACTGTATACTTGTATTCCATGGATTACCAGAGACCCATATAAATAGACTGCAACTCTGCACTGGTCCAAGTCAAAAGGAATGTGAAACCGTCATCACATGAAGGGATACAGAATCTTGACTTTCATCTGTTTAAGAGAATAGGCACAACCTTAGGAGCACATTCAAACGTGTACACCTAATAATTGATGTAGAGCAAAATCTCAAAGCACCTCTGTGGACAAAAATCTCCTCTCTTAATTTAGAATTTTTTTTTATAAGTTAAATCAACTAAGACTGATATATCAAAAGTGTATACACATATGCACAACAAATCAACCAAGAAAAAATCACATAATGACCAGAATGCAAAACCAACAAAAAAAAATAAAACGAGTCAAGCAAACTGAACAAAACAAGCACAGCTTGGTTTAAATGTAAAAAGTGAAAATCAAACACTGACTATCAAATGAATCAGGGAAAAAGTAACAAGTTGTGACTAAAATATGCACCACTGTTTCTGCTGACTTGCAAATAATCAAGACTAGAATGACAGGATGGCTGATCTGTGTAGATATATTGAAAATAATCTGAACATGATTGAACTTTTTGAACGCAAAATACACCCTCTGATTGGCAGCCTGAAAATAATCTGGATATTCCAATACAAACTCAAAATAAGATTACAGGTGATGAAAAGTCATAGGGTGGTATACAGAATGCAGGACTAAGGAGATAAAAAAAAAAAGTGTTGGATGAAGACACAGTGTTACATAGGGTGCAATGTTTGCACAAACATAAGACAATATAAACATCAGCAACAATGAACATTGGCCTGTCAGAAAGTTTAAAACTGGCATACTGTGCCACAACACTTTGAAACAGTAGCAGACATTAAGACACTCTGATTTCACAAGGTTAATAAATATCAACTCGTCACAGCACCTTAGCTGAAAACGCCAAATCATGCTGAATTTTGTGGACCAAGACAGATGCATAGCATCAATGTTAATTTTGACTACGTCTTCAGTAAATAATTGAATACATTTTTTTTTTTAACTTCTGGAGTAAGTGTTACTTGGGGCGGGGGGGGGGGGGGGGGGAGAGAAAAAAGAAAAAAAGGGACAGATTATAAATGAAGAGACCAAGACCACTGCTGCTGCATGTAAAAGAAGTTGTCCGAGTTGAGACACCGCGATGTCATGCGACAGCTTCAAAACAAAAAAAACAAAAACTGTGCTAACAATTACAAAAAGGACAATACTGTGTAATAAATACAATTAATGGGGATATTAGTGGGCAAATTATACATAAGCGAGAGGGGTTAATACATAGGTGCTGGGTGCTTTGAAAATACTGACTGCTCACAAGAAAAGGATATGTTAGAGTGCATATATGGTAAAAGTGCTAAAACCACAATAGTTTAACTCAAACATGTACACGTGTTCTCTGTCAATATTTGCCCTCCTCCAAGCTTTCCATGCACCACAGAAAAAAATATTCAAAAATGATATGGTCACCATGATATGTTCATCAAGATATGTCCCAGATTGAGATTTTGAGCGCTTTCAAGTTAGTACAATCATGTACGTGTATATGTAACAACAGACTTTCAAAAACATTTCACGATAAAATTGGTTAACAATTAACAATAATAAATGGAATGTCCAAGTTTGGAAAGGTTCATTGTATGGAAGTTTACATCCAGCGACAAGTCACACAACAGTGGTGTACTGCCATGTACTAGCAGGAAGCTTGTGACTACGGGTCAAACTTGGGCTCTTATCAAAAGAGATAGCGACTTGAACACAATTTATTTGCACTGTAAGATTTAGGGGGATTTTAGTGTGTGTGTGTGTGTGTGTGTGTGTGTGTGCGTGCGTGCGTGCGTGTGTGTGTCAGTGTGCATGCCTGTGTGTGTGATTAAGAGGGGGCACAAAGGGTGAAGGAGTCGGAGGGGATTATAAGCTCACCACAAATACTCCACAATGCTGACTGATCATGAGCTGTTCACCAGGTCCGCCCGGTAAACTTTGTGATTTACATGCTACACCAGTAAATGCAGAAGTATGCCAACAAAATGGAAAAACAAGTGCAAGTATACATGTCCATGCATCTTCATCCTTGATACCTATGAAGCAATGTTCACAGGAATCACAGCTTACATACAATATACATGGGTAGTTCACAGCTTTTAACAATAACACTTGAACACAATGATTAAACAAAAGCACCACAAAATAACAGCCACACCCTTTTCGGAGTTCATCATCACGACACGCGCTCTTATCAATCCTAAAATAGAACAGCTTCCTCTTTCACTTCACCGCTGATTCTCTGAAGCAACAGATAAATTTTCAATGCAGCCAATCCGCGCAGAGGGCATCCTTACTTAATCACTGTGAGTATGATAACTTGAGAAGTGTGAATACCCGTGTGTATCTTAGCTTGATATGTTCTCATCGTGCAGAGCGACAGACGACTCCATTTTGCAAGCCGCAAGGCCAAAGCTCCACCCCTCTGTTCGGCCATGTATTGGCAAACACAGTACACGCATGACGTCATTGTATGGGAAATAGGGGTTATTTCAAGATGAAAGAGATTGACATAACAGTCTTTTTCCTCAAATGACGTCAAAGGACTTACTGCTTTCTTTCCATGTTTCAGTCATATCTAACTACACGTGCTTTACTCGTTGTAGTGCCCGGCAAGAAATTTTGCCAGACCGTGCCATGTGTTGTGCTCATTATGCCATGTGATGTGATTGGCTGAATTCAAGGGGCTCGGCCCTTTTGGCTGACAGGAGTGGAGTCGTCCATTCCAGGTAACGTCACTACTCAAGGATAACTGCTGTAACTTACAGCTCGGTGTACTCTGAACCACCGATTTGTAAGGAAATACTGGGTAACAGTTAACCTATACGATCAACAATAGCATACAGTACACTATATGACAAGCCTACTGTAATTTCACAGACTGCATGACCAGAGTATAAAAACCTGTCTCCTAATCTGTAACAATGTCAAGCATGCACAGGATAAGCTCTTCTAGGGAAAGGGTCACTCCTACCACTCATGGGGTCAGATAAATTTACTGAGCAGAAAATGGGCCGACAACAGATAACTGACCTGTGAAAATAGCTCTGGTGAGCGCAATGTCATGCGCAGCTTAATCTTGCACGTACAGATACATGTTTTAAAATAATACACTAACCGAGGATAAGCTTTGAAACGCTTTGTAACCCAGCATGCTGCTCATTCTTTAGCTAATCCATGCAAGATACATTACTGTCTGCTTTCAATGCTGCACAGAAACGGGTAAGTTGAAAAGGCTGTTAAAAAAAAGAAAAAGTTATCAAGCTTTCTTACAGTTTGCCGTTGATTTACAGATTTTGCAGAAAATAGCGACCTCATGCAGCAATCAGTAGGCATATTTAGTAGGACTTCGTAAGGAGGACTTCGCTGAGCAGCGTAACCCATTTACATGTAAATTAGGCACGTTACAGGTACCATTAGCTAATCGCAGCGCGTTATCCGCTCGCGGCCTCTGGCGCGTGAGCCTAATTTACATGTAAATGGGTTACGCTGCTCAGTGAAGTCCTCCTTATGAAGTCCTACTAAATATGCCTAGTGGCACACATACAGACGAAGCTGAATTTAATTTGCAATCAGTCAGTCACACAAAACAAATTTTCAACACTACATACCAACCAAGTTTTTAACACCACAGTTTCACCATACCCCCCCCCCCCCCCCCAAAAAAAAAATAAAAAAATTCAACACTGTAATTTGAACAGCAAATTTCACGTGCAAGAGGTGAGATTATTTTTTTTTTAAAAAGACATGAGATTTTCTGGTAAGTCTTTCATGAAAAGCAAAGAAAGCATGAAAACATGTTACACTAAATTTCCTTGTATCAAAATACTTGGATTCATCACACAGATGACTAATCGCCTTGATCCATAAAAATAGGCAGTTAGGTTTAAACCAGAGTATGGTTTCCAAGACAACAGCAAACGCACACTTCACACAACAAACAAACCAACGGTAGCCAAGACAAGCCTGTGTGAGGGTGTATCACAAACAAAACCCTACATAAAATCGTAAACCAGACAATTCCATCACCTCTCCATCTTGGGTATCAACCACCCCACCTGATGTAACAGATCTACCCCAGTAGCCATAACATAAGAGTTGCCATAACAACTGTTCTATCAGTAAGACAGAGCATGGGTCGTGACATGACGCTGGATGTTTTGTTGCGTATTTTCATCTGTTACATCCCCAGCAATTTGTCTGATTTAATACAGAATCATTCCATTGTCAATTTCCTTTTCTCCAGAGCGAGAGTAACTGCAGGCCATCTCCTGGCCAGACAGACACAGCAGTATGAAGTTGAGGAGAAAGGCCCCTGCTGCTCCCACCACCAGGTAGAAGGAGTACGCCAGGTCGGTGCGGCCCTCTGACTTCCAGCCGATCATAACGTCCTCGAACATCATAAAGTTCTTGGCCAGCTGCGTGCCGAACAGAGCCCCGAACAGCGCCAGTGTCAGGACCGTGAAGAAGACTGGAAAAGAAAATCAAAGTAATGAAAAGGCCAAACAAAATGACGGTTTTCTAATTATTAATCTGCTAATGACAAAATGCAGACTGTTCTGGAAAACAATAAAAAATAAAAAGTGAGGACATCATTCTGTGTGTGTGTGTGTGTGTGTGTGTGTGTGTGTGAGAGAGAGAGAGAGAGAGAGAGTATATGTGGGACTATATTTAAAATCAAGCCACTCCTCCATATACGCTGGGTTTAACAAGTTGGCCATCGTCCAAAACTGCATCAAGTTATTTCAAATGGCACACAAGTTCACATCGTAAGCCGTTTGTCAAAGGACAACAGTGTGTTCTAGAGTGTGCAATATGCACATTTATGCGTTATCAGGAGCCAAGTGAGCAGTAAACTTCATAAATTATTTTTTCTTCCCCCTTTTTTTTTTTTTAAATCAAAGCAAGCTCATTTGACAGTTTGCAGCTCCACCCCTGTGTTTACACTTTCCTCCTCTACAACCCTAACAAAGCTCTACATTTCTTTCAACACTATGGGAAACTGGACCTACAATACCCTGAACATGCTCAGCTAGCCCGTGTTACAACATACACTCCCAAAAAGCTTACACTTGGGGAGTGTCAATGCCATTTCTCAACTGTCGCACCTTCGACCCCGCTGACAATATTTCATGTAAGGATGACTATATGGTCACACACCAGCTGGCTTCAACTCAAACAAGAAGGGATATGCAAACATATCAGATGAGGCCTAATCTCAGTCTAAAATGCAATCCCATGTCCTTAGGCAAACAGGGCTGACACACAAAGGCAGTTCATTTCCGCGCCTAAAGCTGCAAAAAAAGCTACATATTTTTGGAAAGCTATTCTGAAGAGCATCTGTTGTTTAGAGAATCATAAAAAAAAGACAACGCAACGCCCTTCATGCATTCGATATCTTAATCTACTGTTTGTCGGAAGAACATCTGTCAAAAGAAGATAAGATGAATTTATTCGCTTCTTAATTACAAAGAAGAATTTGGTTTGCTTCTCTTCATAAATACACATGTATACACAAACATACCAAGGAAATACAAAACCGACATACGTGTATACATCATTACACACGCACACACTCAGTCATTGGCTAAAACACAATTTAAGAAGTAGACATTGCCTCACATTAACTATGCTGAACAGCACTAAGAGTAACAACTGCTAACATCTCTCTCAAAGGGCTCACAAGATATTTTCTACTTGACTTTTCAGCATTCCTGAATGAGTAAACTCTCTTTACAATTGTTTGTCCCCGAAGACTCCAAGACATCTAGTTGCAAAAACCACGACAGCCTGCTAGCACACATATAGCGAAGTGAAGCCTCCTGGCCGAAAATATAAAATCTGCTTTTTTGGAGGCAACTTCAAGGCTTCTTGTGACATGTAATACTGAAAAAAGCCGCAACATTACTCTGAATGAACTGCTGTAGGTATGTATGTGTGTGGGTGTTTTTTGTTGTTGTTGTTGTTGTTTTGTTTTGGTTGTTGTTGCTTTTGTAAATCCCAAAATATGGATTTTCCCTATTGGCTGGCTCTAAAAATACAAATTTCTGTCATCCCTTCTGAAAGTGTCACTCATGCAAGTACACATAGTTACAAAACTTTCCTTGTGCGCGGCCGTTCGTGTTCAGCTTCCTTACACTTTATCACCCTGAAGTACCATGACACTGACAGTAAACAAGCACTCCTGGGTTTCCCAGATGCGCAAAATCAATGACCACTGTTGCAAAATACAAAACATTAAAAACAACTTCCTTCATCTTAGATTCACTGAAGCAAACGCGCAAAATGGATTAAGGACTCCCATTTCTCACAAGAGATGATAGTCTAACAATAGAAAATGAACATCATCACAAACAATTCTGGAATACATGGATTTTGTGAAGTGGAGGATGACATGCATTGTACACTTCTCCGGCTGTATTTTCAACATGGAGCTACGCTAAACTTCCACAACAACATGTACTGTTGTTTCTCTTTAAATGACTGAATTGGTGAATACTGTAAGGGCTTAAAACGGCCCACGATCCAAACGGAGGAAAAGTGTGTAGCATTTAATTTAGTGACAAAATAGCAAAACTGTTCAGCTAGGGCTGTCCAAGTCCCCACCCCCCCCCCCTTTTTTTTTTTTTTTTTTTAAATAGGCTAGAATCTGTGCAGCTTGGTGCATTTTGGCATGATTTTAAGTGCTTCAGTGGAGGAAACACTTTTGGGGAGGGAAAGTTTTAGAAGCAGACTAAAGTCTGCAACTTGGTGCGTTTAGGCATGATTTTAAGTGTTTCAGCGGAGGAAACACTTTTTGGGGAGGGAAAGTTTTAGAATCAGACTAAAATCTGTGCAACTTGGTGCGTTTAGGCAAGATTTCAAGTGCTTCAGAGGAGGGGGAAAACTTCTTAGCCAAAGGTGAAAATCCACCAAAAGGTGGAAGAGTTTAAGCCGTGTACTGTACATGAGATGAATACGTGAGATGAAATACTTACGGGCCAAGGCATTCCAGACATAAAGACCCATGGGTCCAGTGATGGTTTCTATGGGTCGACCGAACACATTGAAGATGGAGAAGCCAACCGTGACCAGCCCCATCACGATGGCCAGGGACAGGGCAATGAGTACCGACAACCACAGCGGGAAACTGAACAGTCCATAGTCGATCTGGTCATAGTCTGGAACAGAAAGGCAGACATTCTTCGCTTTCACTTCAGTTTAATCCTTCTTACTTGCATAGTTTATGATATAATCCAGAAAGGAAAATGGTGTGAATAATGATTGATATAAACACAAATCGCCTTCCCAAAGTGACAGAAAGAGGATTTCTTTTGTCTGATAGTGATACATATTTGTTGGTGGCAGTCAATGTGTTTAATTTTATGCATACATGTGTGTGCATGACTGACAGAGAGAGAGAGAGAGAGAGAGAGAGAGACCACTGTCAACCCCGAAATTTTTTTTATTTTTTTATTTGATTTCCTTTGGTCTGACAGAAAATGGTAGGCGCGTGCGTGCATGCATGTGTTTTTGTGCGTGTGTGTGTGTGTGTGTGTGTGTGTGTGTGTGTGTGTGTGTGTGTGTGTGTGTGTGGCGGGTGGGGGAGCGGTGGGGCGCTGATATGTCTCGATGTCAAAGGGTCCAAGTGGCTGGGCAATCGCCATACGTCCAACGTCAGCTAACGCACTGGACACAACCAGATAAGCGTCTCAATTGACTGCTGGCGACTGACAGAAATCTGGCATACACCTCACACCAATGCGTGCAGTCATGTTATCTGACAATCTGACAGCACTGAAGTGCTGACAGAACGGAAGAGTGAAAACGTTGAAATGGCCGCTAGCTGTAAGTGGCTTTGTCATCTTTTCAGCCTGGCTCTAAATATTATCACTCTTATCGGCACCCACCCTCTTCGCTGTATGCCCCTGGGGCACCTTGCGTAAAGTGTACATAGCCAGTTCATGCAGCGCAGAACATTCATCATTGATGTAGTCGGTGCCCGTGAAACAAGCTTTCACGGTTGTGTTGAACTGAACGAACGAAACTTTATTTTACAAGGATAAAACATTAGGCGCCGCGCGCAGACCTGTCTTACATCTTGTCCTTGTCCTTGCTTGGCTTCTAATAATAAGTAAGCAACAACACACACACGCACGCACGCACGCACGCACACACACACACACACACGTCCGCGCGCGTATCATAAAAATTAATATATGTTCGAGGAAGGAAGGTGGGGGGGGGGGGGACCTGATAAGGCGAGATACTTTCGTCCTAAATAATCATATACTGAAAGCGTAAAAGTACGCTGCTGACAGCTGAACAAGCAGATTTTAACACACAAACACACGCATACACGCGCGCGCGCGCACAGGTGGTAGGTCATGTACTGTGTAGACCACATCCATTGCTAACATAATTATACTAGCACACAGATCATAAGTATACAGGGTCTACCAATACCGTTGCTGACAAACTGATGCCCCGCGTTTCACACATGAAATTAAAACTAAACAGGTGGTACAAGATCAATGTCAACATATCTGACGGCAAAACCAACTGTTTTTTTTATTTCCAATTTAGCCCTCCCCCCCCCCCTCACATCCCCCAACCCCTCAAAAAAAAAAAAAAAAAAAAACGTCCCATGGCAAATGTGTTCATCACCGAACAGCTAGTCTTTTCAGTATGGCAAGATCAGATGTCTGACGTCAAGAATCAAAGATAGTCCACAATAAGGTACGAGGGCAACAAAAAAAAAGCTCTGGACAAAATTATTTTGTCTGTTAGTGACTCAGCAGGAATATGCTGGAGTGTATCAATTACCTCAGCCGGTACCGTAGTAGTAAAACTGTCTTGTCACGTTGTTTTCACATCACATACATACATGAGTATCTATGGCAAAAGTCATTCGGGAATTTGTCAGGCCAAGTAAATGGAACGCAAACAAAGCAGTCACATGACTGAAGAAAAATACAAACACAGACAACAATTCAAGGAAAAACCAAAAAAAACAAAAAAAAGCTGTTCACTGTTTGAAAGAAAACTGCAAATCACGCAGTGTACAATTACCAGCAGCATTTTCACGCCGAGACATAAATAGCAGCTTGCTGCTCTTCACGAGAATGTTGAAGAACACAGGCCTCACGTAAAACTGTTTCTGCTTGATGCTGCTCAGACAAATTGCATTTTGAGGTTTACGAGTAAGGCAGGTGATGCTTACCGTGAAAAACAAATGACACATTATTTAGCACATACTACCAAAATGAAGTGCTGACATAAGATTATCCAAAGAAACAGTATAATAATAAAAATAATACAGGAAAAAAAAAATATGTCTCCCATAACAGCTACGATATTTGTTGCAGAACTTTCTCTTTTTCAAATGTGTTAACTGCAGCATGCAAAATAGGTTCAAACGGTGCGGTCGGTGGTCTAGCGGTTAAGACTTTGTCACCAATGCGAGAGACCAGGTATGAGTCCTACTCAGGGCAAAGAATTTTCTCTTTTTTGTATGCGGCACCGTTCATTAGGGCCGACCACCTGGGGTTCTCTCCGGGTACTCCGGCTTCCTCCCTGTCTGCTTTGGAAATGTTCAGCCCACAAAAAATTTTTTAAAGGCAATTCTACAAAATTACGAAACTTAAATTGCCAAGCTGGCCCTTCGCACCAAATGAATATAATATGTTCATGTCCGCTGTGTGAGAGAATGCGTGTGATTCACGTGAGCGTGATTGCTGGATTTAGCTTGTGGCGCTTTGCGCCAAACGTTTGAGACAAAGTGCTTATATTAATGCGATTATTATTATTATTAACAAACCAGTACAAATTTAAAGCAAAACATGCATCACCCCCAAAAAGCAAAACATGTTTCACCCCCAACTGAGAGCAGATTCAGAAAACAATCAATACCCCCCCCCCCCCCTCTCTTCCCCAGGAATGCCCAAGCCAAAGCAAAGGTCATATTGACAGAGCAGGTAATTATTTGGCTTTTCTCCCCATTAAATCTTTAACCAAACTGTACAGCTGTTGCTCATTTCTTTCAATGTTAAATGTCACCACAGTAATGGCAACTTACTTCCATAAACATTTCAGACATGTGTACACAAGTCTATGGAAGTCTTGAGTAGGTCTAATTGTTTGCAAAAATTGTGGAGCCTTGGCTTAGTAGCGTGCAACAATGCTAACTTCCATCTTGCTAGACAGTTCTGTCATATCTATCAGGGCTTAAAATGATCCACAAGGAGGAAAAAGTGTGTAACATTTATTAGTGACAAAGTAGCAAAGCCACGAGCTCGCACGTCTGCAAAACAGACGCTTTATGGTAGGGTGTCTGCAGGAATATTAACACTGAACTAGGCTAAAATCTGTGCAATTTGGTGCTTCAGAGGAGGAAAATCTCTCTTTTCAGGAAAATGTCTAGAATTAGACCAAAATCTGTGCAGTTTGGTGTATTTTGGCATGATTTTGAGAGCTTCAAAGGAGGAAACTCTCTCTTTTTAGGAAAATGTCTAGAATTAGACCAAAATCTGTGCAGTTTGGTGTATTTTGGCATGATTTTGAGAGCTTCAAAGGAGGAAACTCTCTCTTTTTAGGAAAATGTCTAGAATTAGACCAAAATCTGTGCAGTTTGGTGTATTTTGGCATGATTTTGAGAGCTTCAAAGGAGGAAACTCTCTCTTTTTAGGAAAATGTCTAGAATTAGACCAAAATCTGTGCAGTTTGGAGCGTTTTGGCATGATTTTAAGTGCTTCAAAGTTCAAACGAGGAAACACACTTGGGGGGGGGGCCAAGATTGAAATCTGCTGAAGGTTGGAAGATATTAAGCCCTGAATTCAGTTGATTTTGTCGTACCGAATAGACTGGCCATTTCTAGGGCACAACAAAGAAAACTTCCATGCATGCTCACAGCGCTTTTGCGGTAGGGGAAAGATTAAAAAAAAAAAAAAAAGAATTCCAGGATTTCTAGTGGTAAACACTGGCTACACTTGACCCGGCTGCCACCTCTAATGAAAACCTGTTTTTGTTTCAGATGTATTTAAACTTGGCTGATGCAAAGGATTTTAGTTCTCATTAGAATGGAACTAGTACCTTCATCATGCTGACACCGTAAATGGTAACAACAACAGCGGCATTCTGGCACAAGTAGTATTCCAACGTATGTCTTGCATACTCATTTTTATGATCTTCAATTTTTTTTTAAAGGAATACTAATCGATGAAATAAATTAATGAGCATTTTGCCGGAAACAGCAGCAGATTTTACTGTAAACAAATGTTACTGAACAGGTCTATTCCATCTTTCCTAAGCCAACTTATTTTTGGGAACAGTTTTGCTCGTGAGTGCGTCTGTACGCCCAAAATACATGTACTCCATCTTAATCATTTGCAAAAAAATATTGTTTACACTTTGTGCAAGCGGTCGATTATAAATTCAAATTCTACAACTGTTGTTACACTATTTGGGTCTCAGTGTGATCGTCGCATCATCGAGTACGCTTCTGTTGACTCAGTGCCTGCATTACAGACGCTGTCACTGTCCAGGTGTCTAAGTGGTGTGATGATAGATACATTAAAAAAAACCCAGCTCAGAACAATCTGTGAACAAAAAATGGCAGCATTAGCCTCTTTACGAACCCTCTGTGCCTCAAATCTATCTGAGCAGGCTTCACGGAAATTCTGCTGCGTTCAACATGTATGCAATTTGCAAACACAATGTATTCCATCACAGCACTTCAGCAAAAACCAATAACCCGATGACCAAACACTACAGTCCAAAACAAATATCATTCTAATTATTTCGCCACTTACTCTACACTTATACCTGCAGGCTCAAGAAGTAATACCCAGTAGACAGTGAGAGTACCGACACAGCTTACCAGGCACGCATGAATCAATATGTCATGCACTATTTAGAGGCTCTCTCTGACGCAGAGTGTCACTCAGGGACTATGCCCTGTCAAAACTCCCTATATCACCATCAACATGATGCTACATGTACAAGACAGCTACAGCACCAGGATCAATGTGTTCTGGATTTTAAATCGGTCCACACCCTACAACTAAAATTGACAGCTATTTCTGAGTTTAAAGTGGTCCATGTTCCCAGAGGAAGAAAAGTGGGTAGCATTTATTTATGACAGAGTGACAAAGCCATGAGCGCATGTCTGCTATGCTAGTGGTGTCTTTGGGCATGCTCCCCCAGAATTTTTTGTAAAATTAGACTAAACCCTGTGCGGTGGTCTAATAGGTAGCGCATTGGATATAGCCGCTGCGCTACTGAACGGCCGTCACCAATGTCATGGCGATGAAGCGTGGGTTCGAGCCCAGGTTGAGCTTGTGATATGAGATACCGGTTTTTCCTGGCTACCGGGCTGCACATCGGGGGTTTCTCTCCGGGTAATCTGGCTTCTCCCCCCCAGCAAAATTGTAAAAAATATAGGATAGATATTGGGTGGCGCTGCACCGCGGCAACGCGCTTCCCCCAGGGGAAGCGGGTGGGTGGGTGTTTGGGAGTTTAATGTCCTTTTTCACCACATAACCCAGGGGAAGCAGCCCGAATTTCCCGAAGGGGATAATAAAGTAGTAAAAAAAAAAAATTAAAAAATGGTGCGTTTAGGCATGGTTTTAAGTGCTTAAAAGTTGGAAACACTTGTCTGGGAGGAAATTCTTTAGAATCAGACAAAAAAATTTGCAATTAGATGCATTTTGGCATGGTTTTAAGTGCTTAAGAGGAGAAAACACTTGGGGGGGGGGGGGGATCTTTGGTGGAAATCCACCAAAAGGTGAAAGATTTTAAGCCCTGCTATTTACATGTATTTAGGATAGCATACCCAAAGGCATATTTATCATCAAGTGCAGTTGTATACTTAATTTTACAGGCATGCACTGACTGTGGAGTCAACATGTACTATCTGCAAGCTGATATACAAACGTTTCACGTTCAAAACAGCTAATGCACTGATAAGCAAAATTTTAATGTCACCATGGCATTGTGCGGTGGATACAGCACTCCTGTCACTGAGTGTCAGGATGTCAGGATACACTCCTGAGATTCAACTGTAACAAGAAACTAGAGAGGCAGAAGCCTCCATGGCTCCCTTGTGACACAGGTCAAGGTCATTCACAAGAGTATGTTTGTAAAGCTCTTATCACTATCCATTATCATGCCAAGTAAAGTGTCTCTGGCGCTCTGAGTCCCTGGCAATATTACAATTTTCCCCGAAACAGTTTGTATGGCCTTGACCTTTGGTCAAGGTCATTCAAATGAGATCTCATCAATGTCTATCATCATGCCAAGTTCGATGCCTCTAGTATTTGTAGTTCCCCCGAAAATGGTAATGTTGAAATTCAGAACAGCTAGCCTTAATGACCTTGACCTCAGTCAAGGTCATTCAGAAAGGTAGGTCTCATTGCTGTCTATCATCATGCCTCGTTTGGTGCCTCTACTGTTTGTTGTTTTGGATAAAATGCCAAGGTTAAAGTTTCCAAAAAAACGCTTGCATGGCCTTGACCTTGACAAAAAGTCACTGAACACAGGTATGTCTGTAAAGGTGCTGCCAATGTCAATCATCACACATATTTTGAGGCTTCTGATCCTTCTAGATTCCGGGAAAATGCAAATGTAAAATTTCCCAACAGACTGTTTTAATGACCTTGACCTTGAGTCAAGGTCATTTAAGATGGCATGTGTGCATAGGTCTTATCACTTTCTATCAGCACGCCAGGTTTGGCACCTCTGCTGTTTGTTGTTTCTGAGAAAATGCCAATGTTAAGGTTTCACTAAAATAGCTTGTACAGCCTTGACCTTGACACAAGGCCACTGACTACATGTACTTCTGTAAAGTTCTTATCAATGTCTATCATTATGCAAAGTTTAAAACCTCTGGTGTTTGTAGATTACGAGAAAATGCCAATGTCAAATTTTCAAACAGAGCGCTTTAGTGACCTTGACCTTGAGTCAAGGTCATTCAAAATGATATATTTTGAAAGGTCTTGTGGTTGTCTATCAGCATGCCAAGTTTGGTGCCTCTGCTGTTTGTAGATTCTGAAAAAATGACAACGTTAAAGTTTTCTGGACACACACACACACACACACACACACACACACACACACACACACACACACACACACACACACACACAGACAGACAGACAGACAGACGACGGAGGGTTAATACATAGACTCCCATTGTTACACAAGGGAGCCAAAAAGTGAAAACTTAAATAAAAATTGCTGAGCTGGACCTTCGCAACTCATCAATTGTTATACATGTGTTCATGTTCAGTGTCTGAGAGAATGTGTGTGATTCATGTGAGTGTGCGTGTTGGGTTTACTCCCGTTTAGCTCGCAGCGCTTTGACTTTTGAGCCAAATGTTTGGGGATAAAGCGCCTAGATATCAATGCAATTTTATTATATATACTACATGTACTAATACTAGAGTACTTTCGTAAGGGACGCTTAAATTTCTACACACACACGCACTGCCATACACCCACTACTCTGTAGCTTCTGTCTGTCACAATGGATACGGCAAGTGTTCCCCAACCATTTAGTTGAATGTTCAGCACACTGGGTAATCTCTCCTTAGGCAATGAAGTTTTTAGCCATATCATCACAATCAGCAGCACACACTGACACAGGTACAGAAGGACCGGGCATTCACTGAGGAAGAGGTCTCGCCAGCCCAAGGTGAAATCAAGATCACAAATCAATAAACCAAGAGACCTGCAAGTTGAGACCCCCCCTCCCTCCCCCCAAAAACAACAAACCCAAATGTGTGATGCATGAATCATACATACATGTAACAAATGTGTGCATGTATTTCTGTGTGCATGTATACACATATATATATATATCTTTTTAAGCTTGCAGGGTTGTTTTCGTGGTATCTATCATCACACAACTTAGACACCTGGCCTGGTATTGATGAAGCATGTTAGTTTAGCTAGGAGAAAAATGTTAGGATTAAACGGGTGTTTAACAATAGTAATTTCCCATTCTTATACACCCACTTAGATTTAATATGTGTTTATGCTAGCCAAACACATTCATGAATACCAGGCCTGGACAGTGACAGCGTCTGTAATGCTGGCACTGAGCGAACACAAGCAAAATTGATGATGCGATGACTACACTAAGCGTCCAGGTAGAGTAACAACAGCTGTAGAATTTGAATGTTTGACACGCACGCCCACCTGTATCACCTTGGGCTGTCACATTCACCAGTTTGCCAGCCTCCCCCCCCCCCCCCCCCCCCTTAATCAGGAAGCGGGTCCATTCCAGCAAGATGCCTAAGCCGTTATAGAAGGATTTATTTCTTCCTTTCTTCGCCTCCTTTTTTTAAATATAATTTTGTTTTTTGGTTTCTTTTGTCCTAGTCTGGGATAGGCCCATAGCCTTGGGTTAAATTAACCTCGACTTTTACAGTCGGGCCCTGCCCTCTTTTTTAAGAAACAAGGACACAGCATTGGCCCAATGGAGCAACGTTAACAGAAACTCTGGGGCACCAAAACGGCACTCCAAAAGACCACCAAATTCATCAGAACCACCAACCTAATCATCTGAGGCAGAGTCCAGTACAGGGAATGCAGAAGTGAAAGTATAAGACTGTCCAATGCTCACGCAAAGTGTAAACAATATTGTATTGCATTAAGACCTGTACAAATCATCAATATATATAAAATTTTTTTTAGCATACAGACACACTCACAAAGGGAAACATAAGTTGGCAAAGCAAAGTCAAGGACTGGCCACATAAATTATAAGGTTCCATAACTTTTCTTAAGTTTTATAAAGAATTTATTATGCACAGTACCATAATGTTTTGTATAAAATCAGATTCTCATAGTTCATACTTCATCATTGTGGTTAGTTTATCAGCGTTATTATACTGCTGCCGATCCTTTTACCTGCCCTTATAATTGCCCTAAAGGGATAAAATTAATGAAGTATGTGTAAATTTGAATTGAATTTGATTTGACTACTCACAAAGTTTTGCAGCACTCAACGTAACTATATATTCATGTATGTGTGTGGGAAATGTAACAAAAGTTTGGCTACGAGACACACACAGCGATTCCCATCCAGCCGCAGCTAGGAAGGACAAGACAATGCCCAGGGTTTGTCAAACATTGACACCGGAGCAAGAGCCTGTGTGCCAAACCGCTCTTTCCTTTTCCAGATCTTGTCTGTATTTAAACAGCTCCACTCAGTCAACAAGAAACTGTTCCATTTTCAAGGCTCTCTTACTGGCGTACAGTACAAATTACATAAACACCGTCTAAATGCGAGAAAAAGCATTCTTCCCAGGCTGTTTGCCAGGGACTGTCCACAGCTGCACTGGATTTTATTTCTTGACTTTAATTTATTTCTATTATAATTTATTATCCCATTGCCAGAAAAATTTAGGCAGCTCTCTCTGCGATGGAGTGTGTTGCTATTTTGTGTGTGTGTGTGTGTGTGTGTGTGTGTGTGTGTGTGTGTGTGTGTGTGTGTGTGTGTGTGTGTGTGTGTGTGTGTGTGTGTGTGTGTGTGTGTGTATGTGTGTGTGTGTGTGTGTGTGTGTGTGTGTGTGTGTGTGTGTGTGTGTGTGTGTGTGTGTGTGTGTGTGTGTGTGTGTGTGTGTGTGTGTGTGTGTGTGTGTGCTTCTTTCTGCATGCATGGTGTAATTGCTTTCCTTTCCATGACCCCTCCCGTTGGGAATGGGATTTTTGTATGCATACTTGATACTGTGCGTGCATGTGTACATGAAGGTGAGACAGGCACTGTAAACAAGGCTGCATGTGAATTTGTCTCCATTTTGAAAAAATCCAATGTACAGGCAGTTTAGCCTTGTGGTTAGGGCATAGATCTGCTGTGAATTGCTTTGGACACTGAGGCGTACGTTTGAATCAGCAGACCTGTGCACCCCCAGCTTCACAAAAGAGTAGACCCAAGGCTCAAAAAGAGGGAGATCTGGTCCGAAAGAGGGAGATTTCCACTTTCGAGAAACAACATAACCGCAAGTTTTAGAAACACACAAATAAGAAGTTATAAGGCCTGTTTCTACCCATTCACACCCAGCAAAGCACACAATAAAACAGAACACAGTATTGGGAATGCGCAGTGTGTAATGTAGTCAAAAATTGCAGCAGAAAATGATTCTCATCATTGACAAATGATACGCATCACATCACAGAGCCAATGAGTGTCTAGAGCTATGTCTTCTTTGACAATTTTTCTCCTAGAAATACGCTTTTCTTCCTCTGGGACACTTTCAGCCATACCCAATAGACAAGAGACAGCACAGATTTTAGTTTATGATTAAAAAAGACTCCAGGGGCTCATCCCCTTGAACCCCCCCCCCCCCCCCCCCCCCCCCCCCAGCATATCACTGGTCTCACGTGCAAGCACTGCTCTTTGCAGTTGATTACCTCAGGATTCGGATCCAAGACGTCCCAGCAGCTCTACAGTCGAGGCTCGCAACGACACCCAAGCCGACTCGGCAAATTGCATTTCGCGGGCTGTACGGTGCGAATCGAACCTGACCTTTCGCACTGGTGACCGAGTCGCGTAATCACTAGACCACCGACCGCCTCCCAGCACCATAGTCTTGATTTTGGCAGTCAGCGGTCAACTTTAATAGGCGCTCCTGCTGCAATACCACCATGGCCGACATTTCTTTGCTGGATTACCAGATGACGTTGAAGAATTTACCTCCACAATCAGAATCTTCGTCGTCCGTCTCTCGATTACGCTTTCGGGTAGCCATCGCTCAAGTGAATGGAGACTCCGGAGACGACCTCACACCCTTTGTTGGGGTTTTTACGTCTCTCTCCACGCGAGGTGATTGAAACACCCTTTGTTATTGCGAGCTCTGCTCTAATTGGCTGCATGAAAACGAGGAGCCAATCAGGACGCGCGTCTTATAGGCAATGGCGCGAACAACGCGTTTCCGTCTAAATACCGTGTGAAACCACAAAACTGGCCTAGGAACCAAAAAGCGTGGTTTGGAGGTTCCAAAAATCGTAGTTTTCGCGACGCTGGCGTAGACGCGTAAAAAGCACCCCAAAATCGTACAGTTTACGCCAAAAGCGGGAGAGTGCACAGGTCTGAATCAGGTAGGCAGGAATGTGGTTGTGTACAAAGTATACTAAGAGCTATTTTCATACAAACATAGGTAATCAGTGTTCTGTACATGATAAGCCAGGATAGCTGAATGGTATAGCGTTCGACTTTCAATGCTAGGGTCGTGAGTTCGAATCCCTGCTGGGGCCAACTATTTGTGCTGGCCTTCCTCGTTGCCCCGTCTTTGACATCCCCATATGAGATGGAAAAGGACGTTAAACACCCAAACACCCATGCACATATAATATATAAATATATTATATGTATGTGCGTCATTTACGCAGAGATCTCAGAATCCGACACAGAGATTCTGAGGCTGTACTTCAATGATTTTACAAAATGACCCTCTGAGTTTGACAGAGATGGTCAAAGTGACCCTCAGTTTTGAAAGCTGTAAAAAACACTGGTAATGGCGCTTGACACAGAACTGAGAAGGAAATCCTCTCCTAGTGCTACATGTACCTCATACTGGCACAGTAACATCAACCTGAAAAGCACTTTCCTGTCGTAATTCATATACATACTTTTTGAATTAGACTAAAATCTATGCAATTCCATGCTTTTTGGTATGAATTTAAATGTTTTGGAGCAGGAAACACTTTATTTTGGAGGCAAATTTTTAGAATTAGACTAAAATCTGTGCAATTTGGTGTGTTTTGGAATGCAAAGCAGACATGTTATGCTAGGGGGGACTGGGACTGGGAGCAACCCGCTCCCCCCATACCCCCTGTATTCTTTAAAAATTAAAAATTATACGATCTGTGCAGTTGGCGCATTTTTGGTGTGGTTTTGTTTCAGAGAAGGAAACACCTTTTTTTAAAAAAAGTAAATGTCTAGAACCAGACTAAAATCTGTGCAATTTGGTGCATTTTGCCGTGATTTTGTGCTTCAGAGGAGGAAAAATGTTTTTTAGCTAAAGGTGTAAATCGCCAAAGAGGTGGCAGATTTTAAGCCCTGAATACTCCGATCACAAGGTTTCATTACACACACACACACACACACACTCACACACACACTCACACACACACACTCACACACACACACACACACACACACACAATGGAGGTGAGCACACACATGTATACTCCAACTACACACATGATGAACAGCTAGAAAAAAAAGAACAGTCCTCCACCACAGACACAACTGACAAACCCATTACTCACCAGTGCCACTTGCTTTTGAACTTGAATTTTTATAGTCTGCTATCAGGTCTTGTAACTTTGTTTCCTTGGATTTGACATCTGACCTCATAAAGATATAGGCACAGACTGCTTCACTGGCATCACATGCAACTGGAACAGAAACACAACTGGGACTTGAAAAAGGTACACGTGTTGGCATGTACTGAAAAAGATTTGAACACTTGTAGTTTGCACTGGGCTTATTTTCCACTGGTAAATTATTGCAGCCAGTTACGCAGTACTGAAAACCAACAAAGTTCCAACAAAAGACCACAGGCAATCATATCATGAGTGATACAACCATGACATGTCCTAGCATGGTGCACAGTGCACACTACGGCCGCTGGATAGTTTTTCCTTTCACTTTAGTCTCAGCAAATTTTCTTCCTGACCATAAAGATCAAGTATCCAACAGGTCAATGAACCACTGTGTTGTATCAATATTTATTATTGTCATCAGTGTATTTGTGTGCTCAGTATGATTATCACTGCACTTATTTAAATTAAAAAATAAATTAACTGTTCCACAAGGACAATCAGGTGTGCTGGACAAAAAGGTAAACATGGACAGGCTCAATCCGGCCTGTGGTGCCGTCACCTTTTCTGGAGGTAAAAAAAATGATCTGTTTATCAGAACTGACATTCCTTTGAATGACAGCTCTTCATAAAAACACAGATCCTGTCACTAAACAACACAAACAGTAACACAGCTCATTCCAAATGTGCGAAAGTTTATAAGCTTGTGTTATGTCACAACAGTACACACCTTTTAAATCAAAATCCCTTGCAGCAGTTCCATAATCAAGTGACTGCTGTCCATTGAACAAACCAAAAGAGCTGTTCCCAGTATTTGAGTCTGGCCTGGTGGCTGACGCGTTTTCTGCCCTGTAGGGACTAGAAGTCACCCAATTGTCTGTTGCAAATGCTGTTACTAAAAGGGCTACACCTATCACAGCCAAAGCCACAGTAAGGCCGATACACTGTTTTTTCCTGTCCTCCATGTCCGTCTGTCCTCGTAGGCAGAATCAAATTAACCTTCGCTTTCTACAAACACTGAAACCCCTTGTATTTCTTCCATGTAGATCAAAGCAGAGATCATCTGTTCACCACTAACACCCTGTTGATCACAACATCCCCATCGCATAAGGGTGGGTCGAAGCAATGGCAGCTCTAATAACATGCAGATTTTTAGCCGCACGTCAGAAAGTATGTCAGCCTTGATGAAGTTTTTGGATCATGTTAATAGAGGTAAATTAGCTGAAACTATTTTTGTTGAATTATTGGTGAATTATATTAGTGAATTATCACACGGACTCATCAATACGGTATACGAAAATAAATTTTTAACTTTACCGTCAAGATGGCGGCGTCTGGATCGCAAGCAAGTGCGTGATACTTGAAAGAGAATAATTGCGACAAATTTTATTTGTATTAGTCTGATTAATTATCAGTTTGATACAATTTCAGATTGATTACAGTTTCTGCTTGCTTTTAGGCTGATTTATAGAGTTTTTGCGTGTGAAATTTGCACTTGGCAGACAAATAGAAAGTGCCCCAAGTGCCCGGCTTTTGCAATCGTTCTCTCTCTCTGTTGCTCTTTATCAGAGACATACATAACATTGTTATGTATGTCTCTGTCTTTATTTATTGTGCACAGTGTTAGATTTTTAAAAAAATATATGATTAACTTTATTTCAATTTTTAGGGATGAAAGTGAAGGGAGGTATTTTGGATAACTGGTCAACGAGAGAGAAACTAGCCCTGGCATGTTCAGTCGTACGTAGTGGAGATCAGAACTGGTAAGTATGGCACATAATTTATGTAGGAACTACAAACACCCGAGGCACCAGACTTTGCATAAGGATAGATATTGTTCTCTCCTCCTATCCTCAAATTCTGGTTTTGTTAAGTGACTCAGAGTTTTCCCACAGCTTTCTGTGAAAGCCCAGGCCAAGTCACCATCTGTACAGAAGAGTTTTGAAACCTTACTTAGAAAGATAAACACAAAGACTGAAAGAGAGGTTTTGAACAGCTGTGAATGCTGTCAGTTTTCAATTTTTAGTTACACTTTGTTGATACCTTAATGAGATTAGGTCCTAAAGTAAAACCCCACTTATGTGACCGATGGTGGTGAACAGTGACTACCGTTTCTTGTTGACAGGGTGTCAGTGAGTCGAGCGATCAAACCTTTTGGAGAACCCCACAGACCATCTGACTGGTTCCAGCCTCGAGTAAATATCCTATAACTTTATGCAATTTTTTCACTCACAAGTGTTGTATTTTAACAAGGTTCTGATGTGCAAATGTTGATAACTTGGATCATCAGTAAAGTTGATCCCATCATCATAATATGTTGGTGAATATCAGTATTTTACGTATGGCACAGTAAGCACAGCTTTGTGTTGGCTGTAATGGCAGCATTTGATCATTGACTGCAGCTGATAAACTGCCTGTACAATGTGTATTTGCTTTTATAAACTGATTAACTTTATGAAGTGTGTTTTCTTTTCAGAATTGTGCAACGCAGTATTCAAACCTGTTGGAGAAAGTTGAAACACCCAAGTAAGTTTGTTCTTCAGCCACCTAATCTGTTTTAGGTCGGTGGTCTAGGGGTTAAGACTTTGTCACCAATATGAGAAGTCAGATTCAAGTCCCACTCGGGGCAAAGAATTTTTCTTTCTCGTATGTGGCACCATTCACTCGAGCCAACCATCGGGGGGTTTCTCTGGCTTCCTTTCCATCTGCTTTGGAAATGTTCAGCCCACAAAATTCAAACATAAATTATGCAGTTCTAAAATTCCGAGACTTAAATTGCTGAACTGGCCCTTTGCAACACGTGATTGTTAAATGTGTTCATGTCCAGTGTGTGAGAGAGTGTGTGTGATTCACGTGAGCGTGCTTGGTGGGTTTAGCTTGCACTGTTGCAGTGCTTTGAGCCAAATATATTTGAGATAAAGCACCTGTGTTAATGTGGATATTTTATTATTATTAATGTGACTGTTCTTTGACTGTTTCCCTTGGTATTTCCTGTGCTTATAATATGATAGTGGTGGAGCAAAAATGGCTGAACAGTGTTCACCATTCACAAATGTACTCAAAATATCCACTGACATCAATTTTGTTTCAGGCGAAAGCGTGGCGACAGAGGAGAAATTGAGATCCCAGCAAAACAGATTGTTGTGAAACTGACTATTGAGCGAATAGAAGAGCTAAAGAAACAGGTGGTGGAGTACCAACAGCGCTACAAGTGAGTCCACCTCAGCCCTCCGGACCTGCACTTATTTAAATTCCATCATCATGTCTGATTAAGGGATTTTATGTCAGCTTGCATTGTGTTTACTTTGACAAGAAATTCTGCTGGTGGTTAAGGCATTGGATCCAGAGGTGTAGGTTCAAATTTCTGGCGGGTAGGAATTTTGTGGTGTTTTTCCTTTGCTAGATCTAGTCAGATTCATGTGCAGACTCATTTACGGTGCCTCTCTCGCCTTCATTTACACATGCAGTCATTAGCAAGTGTGTGTGGTAAAGATCTCGGTTCATACTGGAGGCGCCAGAATGGAACACAATCACACGCCACACATGCAGGAAATAGGGAAAAAAAAGAAAGAGTGGCACTGTACTTATGTGATTTGCTCTGCTTAGGGTAGCAGCCTGTGTTTCCCGTACTACAGTCATGGGACTAAAACTAGTATAACAGACCTGCCTACCTGCCCGTATTTGGCCGTATTAATACGGAAATTAGACCCTGAGTACGGGAATACGGTCCGAGTCGCTCGAAGTACGGTGAGAGCGCCGAGCGATGTACGCGCAAATCTGCCAAACTCCGGTGCCGCGTTTCTGCGAAGTTTGAGAGTACGTAGGACGCAGTGCGTGCTTCGGTTTCGCGGCGGAGGCTGACCCAGTTATCGCTTGAAGCTTTAGCCTCGATGCAAATCGACTCCGCCATGCAGAGAAAGACGGCTGGCGGTGATTGGACCAACGTAAACCTTGAAACCGTGTAAGCCAATGAAATTGCAGCTGCCAAAGACGAACAGCCTTGCTTTGTTTCCTTCGAATGCAGTCTATCGCAGTCTGATGGTTGCTGCATGTCGCTTCGTGGGGAGTGTTTAGATTGTTTTTCAAAATGAAGAGGACGTATGAACAACATGAAACAGATGATGAAAGCGAAGAACACACGGATACTGCACCTGCTGCCACGAAAAAGGCCAGAAAGCAGAATTTTCGCAAGGAGTACACGCAAACATGGCCCTTCCTCGTGGCATCATCGAATGGAAGCCACTACGTTCATTGTACTATTTGCAATGTACTTCACTTTTCCTGCAGCTCAGGCGGAAGAAACGACTGTGATCGTCATGTGAAGACGAAAACACACCAGTCTTTAAAGACTTCTTCCGAAAAAATGAACAAGATCTCCACAATGTTTGCGGCGAGCGCCGAAGACAAGAAGCTTTCCCTTCAGCGCCAGAGAGCTGCAGCAGTATAGAAAGTGAAGCTGCTCAAAGAAACTGTGTGCAATTCATTTGGTCTGTTTAACTTTAAGCCAGTTTATTAGAGACACAGTGTCTTCAGTAACCACAGACTAGTTTGACTTGTTACTCTGTCAGTGTATTCAGTAAATACAAACTGTTGGCATTGTTACTGTAACAGTGAGTACCATTCATTTGGTGTGCTGTGATAAACAGTATCTTCAGTAACTGTAAACTGTGTACCATTCATTTGGTCAGTCACTTTGGGTAATATTACTTATTAGTAATAAACAATTTCTCAGTATCTCGTTTGTTCCACTGTTGTTTTGTATGCTTGTTAAAATCTGGTCAAAGAGCCTGGGAATGCCGATACGTCGATAGGTGGAAATACTGGCAGTCACCTGAAAATACTCTTACAGGCAAGTGAGAATACTGGTAGTCAAATTTTGGGGTAGGCAGGTCTGGTATAAGACCAGAGTTTAAAATCTTCCACCTTTTGTCGGATTTCCGCCGTTGGCTAAAAAAAATTTCTCCTCCCAAAAAGTGTTTCCTCCTCTGAGTCTGAAGCACTGAAAAATAACATAATGCCCCCAAAACACCAATTTAATAGATTTTAGATTTTATTTTAAATCTGGCGGAGCATGCCCCTGGACACCTGTAACATAATGTGTCTGCAGACGCACACCCTCATGGCTTTGCCACTTCGTCACTAACTGCTACATGCTTTTCTGCCTTTTGATCATGGGCCATTTTTGGCTCCCTTGTGTAACAATGGGAGTCTATGTATTAACCCTCCGTCGTCTGTCTGTCTGTGTGTGTGTGTGTGTGTCCAGAAAACTTTAACGTTGTCATTTTCTCAGAATCTACAAACAGCAGAGGCACCAAACTTGGCATGCTGATAGACAACCACAAGACCTTTCAAAAATACCTGTGTTCAGTGACCTTTTGTCAAGGTGAAGGCCATGCAAGCAGTTTTTTGGAAACTTTAACCTTGGCATTTTGTCCAAAACAACAAACAGTAGAGGCACCAAACGAGGCATGATGATAGACAGCCTTGAGACCTACCTTTCTGAATGACCTTGACTGAAGGTCAAGGTCATTAAAGCTGTCTGTTATGAATTTTAACATTACCGTTTTCAGGGGAACTACAAATACTAGAGGCATCGAACTTGGCATGATGATAGACATTGATGAGATCTCATTTGAATGACCTTGACCAAAGGTCAAGGCCATACAAACTGTTTCGGGGAAAATTGTAATATTGCCAGGGACTCAGAGCGCCAGAGACACTTTACTTGGCATGATAATGGATAGTGATAAGAGCTTTACAAACATACTCTTGTGAATGACCTTGACCTGTGTCACAAGGGAGCCATGGAGGCTTCTGCCTCTCTAGTTTTTAAAGCCTGTAAGCTACAAATCATGAGATGTTCTTTTCAGAAAACTGAAGCGTGACTTGGAGATTGTGTATTCTGGCCAGTGGGATGAGCAGATTAAGGACAAATGGGAACAAACACAAGCGTGAGTACATAATGATAATAACAATGATAATGATAATAATACGCTGTATTAAATTATATTAATGAATAACAGGTTCACATCGCTATATATCATACAGCCCTTGCTTGATTGCAAGTCTTACCCTCCTTTACATAAGCCAGAATCCAGTAATATTTGCTCTTAAGTCTGTTTATATTTTATTAATGAGTAATTTATTAATATTATTATAATAATGTCCACTATGTTGCAAACATTTGATGGGATTGATTTTTGAATCTCTGTGTTCGTAACGCTGCTGAGACGGAAAACGGCCGCTTTCGAAGCTCTAAGGCTTTTTGCCAGATAAACAGATGTTTCATTTGGCCATTGCGACCTATGTCGTGGCTTTGTGGCATGTAATATTAGAGAAATACAACTTTCTTGGAGCCTACAGTCCACCCCTGAACTAAATACAGCCATGAGTCTATCAGCGCCGTCTAGCTGGTTCTTGGTCCGCAACCAAATAACGTTGTCTGCTCAGTACACTGTGCGCTTCTAGAACAATTTACACCCGGTGTAACAGGGCGGAGTATACCCCTGCAGGGATCGATTTTCTCGCGCGCCGTGCGACTATGTCTCATATTTTGATAAAATGTTGCATAGAAATTTCGCAAAATGCGTCATATGTCGCACGAACATGACATCACAAGCGCACTTGACAACGCGAAGCAGAGATGCGCTGTCTGTGTCAGTCATAGAGTCTGTTACACGAGGCCTAATCTAATTTTAGTGATAAGGCTTACTTATCCCGCTCGCCGCGCGCGCTGCCAGGAACTCTCGCTCGAAAGAGTTGCAAAAAAATATTGGCGCGTTATCAGTTTTCTCAGTTCTGCGATCGAGAGGTCCTTTTCCGTTCAGAACCTGAACGTCACTGCACTTAGGAACAGGCTCTCGGCACAGACATGTGACAGAGTGATGCGGGTGAACTTGATTGTCTCATAGAAAATGAAAATGTCTCATAAAAATGACTGGTCAAGGAGACAATGTCTCATTGGCATATTTGAGTAAATCCATCCCTGCCCCTGGCTACCTTATATCCTTGGGGTATAAAGTAGCCTAGGCCAGTTCAACCCCCTGGGTATAGATCAGCCCAAGCCCGATTCAGAGTACACCTCGGGGTATAGTCTGGGCTAGGCCAGTTTATACGGGGGGATAGTCTGGGCTAGGCCAGTTTATACGGGGGGATAGTCTGGGCTAGGCCAGTTTATACGGGGGGATAGTCTGGGCTGGGCCAGTT
The DNA here is from genome assembly GCA_018292915.2 of Batillaria attramentaria. NCBI lineage: Eukaryota > Metazoa > Mollusca > Gastropoda > Batillariidae > Batillaria > Batillaria attramentaria. The sequence continues at coordinate 2,649,122 of JACVVK020000035.1, read as the reverse complement.
TCTACGGGGGTATACTCCAGGCGGGGTATAATCTGGACTGCTACACTGGGCCACAATCACCACAATTGTCTCAGATGCTGTACAGCAACCCAAGTGACTTGATGCTGACACACAGATTCAGCACATTCAGTGAAAGGTTTTCCACGTGTTGGTGTTTGCCTGTCATGCTTACTGAGACTTTAAATCTTTCTATGCTTTCCAGAGAAAAGAAGAAAGAAGACGATGCCAAGAGAGAGGAGGAGAGAAAACTGCAAGAAATGTATGCAGCCAGAACTGCCGGTAAGGGATGCGGATACGGTTTGGTGTTGGGGAGGTGTATGAAAACTGTTAACAATAATAATCGCATTAATATAGGTGCTTCATCCCAAATATTTGGCTCAAAGCGCTGCGAGCTAAACCCAACACGCACACTCACGAGAATCACATGCATTCTATCACACACTGGACACGAACACATTACAGTTATTTGGTTCAAAGAGCCAGTGCAGCAATTTAAGCTTCAGAATTTTAGAATTGCGTTTATTTTTTGTGGGCTGAACATATCCAAATTGGAGGGGGTGGGGGACCCCCAGCGGTGGGCCCGAATAATGCACGGTGCCACGTACGAGAAAGAAAATGTTCCGTTTCCAAGCCTGCATTCAGGGAGTCATTCTTGTTGGAACCACAAACCTGCCTGTGCCATAGTTTAGTCCTTTTGGCTCCTAGAGAAGCATAGGGCCTCAACAGCTCTCCTCCATCTCACTCTGTCTCTTGCGCAGGTCGTGGCCTCCTCCCATGTCAGGCCGGAGTCTGGCAGCTGCCCTGTGCCATAACCAATAGGGTTTTCCACTGAGGTGCATTATACTGAAGATAAAATCTGTACTCATACTATGGATGTGAATGCAGTATATCAGTGACTTGTCGTGCATGTGGCTTTCATTTGTTCAGCTCAGGGTCAACGTGCTGGAGTGAGGCGGCCATCAGCTGGGTCACAGGGTACCATGTCGGAGATCGACGAAAGCACGCAGGATTCGCCTGGCATTGATGTCTCTGCAGTAAGTTATGCCTAATGAAGATTTGCTTCAGGGTTGCACATTTTCCACAGCTTCTATAGAACAAAGTGTCCTGGAAACAGCAAAGTGATAGGACACAGTGTCCTGGCCACTTAGTGGCAATAACAATTTTAATAGGACAAATGTCCGCTTGAGGTGGGAAAAATAGGACATTTGAAATTTTTATAGGTCGAATGTCCTGGGACCGTCTTAAATGTGCAACCCTGTTGCTTTGCATGTAGGATTTATCAAGTGATGTAAGATCAGATTTGACCAAATTGAAAACTTTAGGTGTATGGTAGTAGCTGGAATCTATGTATGACACAGTGATGATAGTAATTGTATGATCCTGTGAAGATGAGTGTTAGATATTTTTAAGTTACTATGGCTAGAGCTCGTGCTGGTAAACTCTAGCACTATTTCACAGCAGTTGCAATTAATTTATTGGTTGGCGCGATCTGTGTGTAGCTGACAGATGAAGAGAACTCGCAACCAGCAACATCCACCCCGACCGTCGCACCCCTCACCCTCACCCCATCAGTGCCTACAGGGGAGGGGGTCACGGCCAGATCCAACCCACCCCCCTCTCCCCTATTGTCCCATCTCTTGAAAAGTCGACAGACTTCCACATACGGCCTGCACAGGTTAAAACTTGTAAGTATACCATGGGTATGCACTTGTGTCATAACCCATACGCTGTGTGCAAAAGCAAGTTTGGTGACAGTTTACAATTTATATCCTATATCAGTGAATAAAGTGTTTTTATTTTTAAAATAATAATAATACATGTACATGGTGATCATAAAGCACGTGAGCTCACAAAACTGGAGCCACCACACACACACGCGCACGCGCTCACACACACACACACACACGCACACACTCACTCTCACTGTATACATCTCACCACTGCATATATATATATACAGGCTGAATATACCTACAGAACAGAAGAATTGGTGTGTTAAAGACTAAAGGCCTGACAAAAAAAAGTAAGTCTTTTTCAGTTGGATTTGAACTGGGACAGTGTGGAGAGACTGTGTAGTATGTTTGGCAGCTAGGTTGGTTCCAGGCGTACAGGGCTAAGAAACTGAAGGGACGTTCTGATGTGATGTGTTTTTTTGTTTTTTTTATCCGTATACTCCTTTTCAGATTGTTTTAATTCTACATACACAGGGGTTGCACTGGTGTTTTGCATTTTGCAACAGGAAAAGCAAGGGGTTGGTAAAAATGTGGATGACACTAAAACATGCATACACCTCAAACAGAAGGTTGTGATTTTTGTGACAGCCTGTGAAGGAAACCAAAGTACACGTACTACAAAAAGTCACACAGAGAGCTTCTTCTTGCCACTTGACTGGCTAGTGACCAGTGTAATCAAAATCACGTTGCGCACAGCTGACTGCAGCGGTCAGGGTTAGCAAGGAATTAACCCAGCAAGCCTGGAGGCTGTCAGAATGTGATGAGTATACAGAGGTCCCGTGAAAATGCATCACGTGTCCGCAAAATGCAGTGAATGACCAGAGTGAATGCCAGAATGAGTGGACATGAACCAGCTGATCAAAGTGATATTAAAATGTATGTATGTGATAGTGTGTTGTTACACAGTAAAATTCCTTTATTTTTAGTAATTTTACAGGTCAAGTTTGTTTTACTCAGTTTTTTTTTCGATGTATGTGTTTGTAGTCTTAGTTATAAATATGTCTGTTGCTTATGCGGGACAGAACTGGAATTTCCGTTTTCGGGATTAATAAAGTAATTCAGTATCATGTTATTTTCATCCAAGGATCCGGAGTATAAGAAATGACTGTGTGTGTGTTCAGGAACAGGAGCAGGTGTTGAAGCAGGAACAACAGCAACATCAGGTACAGCACGACCACATCGGGATGGCTGCCTCCACAACCGCAGGTTTGCTAACCAGGGATCAAGCCACTGACATTGCCGTTGCCGCTGACAACACAATATCCACAGGTCAGCCGGCAGCCACAGAGGCCGAGGGATCGGCTACTACAACATCTTCAGCTCGTGAGTATAGTGGAGCTGCAGACAAACCAGTAGTTGTGTGTGTTTGCACGTGCGTGTTTCTTATGGTTGGGGCAATGCATGGGTAGAGTGTGTTTGTTGGGGGGGGTGGGGGGGGGGGGACAGAAAATTTGGGTAAAACATTCTTCACTGTTCTCAGTTTCTGAACCAGGAGATTTGTAGTCTCCTTAGGAACATGGATTTTCCTCTTCTTGATCATTGATGCCTTACATTCTCAAGTTCTGTTGCGATGGCTGAGATGTCAGGGACGTTCATTTTATCTTTAGACTATTTTCCTTAATTTTGTGAAACAGGCCTTTTGCTTGTTCTTGTAACCATTTGTGTTCTAAGCTGAGATCAGAATTTGTATTTGTTTTGTCATCACAGTCAAGGTGGAAGCCCCGAGCGAGGCCACAGACACTTCAGTATCTAGTGGCTCTGCTGGTCAGGACCAAGGCAGTGAGAATGTTGTCATCAAACAAGGTAATAAGAGTAGCCCAAATTTTCCCGGTTGAGTTCCATGGATGTGCACTTCTCTGTGTGTTTACCTACTTGTCTTGTTAAATTTCAAACACAGCCAACAAACGTTGATGAAGAAGGACTTGAGCAGCTTTGTTTTTTTCTTTCTTTCTTTGGTCATCAGAATACACAAACACTATGTAGATCTGTTTGTTTGTTGTGCTCTTTCTGATAAAGCTATCAGCTTCGTTAATAATTGTTTAGGATGCTTGGGTGAGAATGAGCAGTTGAATACAGTTGTATACCTGTAGTAATGCAACAAATGCTTGTACCCTTTCCATACTGTTAAAGTCTCTAGGTACATTGAGTTCTGAGAGGAAACGCAGCTGCTTACGAAGCTCTAGGGCTGGTTGCCAACCATTTTGACCATATTCGTGACTTTTACAGCTTCTAATGAAATAGAACTTTCTTTTGGCCTATCTCTTCCATATCTGTGCTAACTGCTATGCGTCGATCAACCAAGTCACTAAAATGTTTGCTGACTTACAGAGGTGAAAGATGAAAGTCAGGAGAGTTTACCGTCCAGCGAGAGTACAATCGATCAGAAGCCCACACCTACAGGGGAGGTGAAGGATGAAGACGGGGCAGATGAGAGGGACGTCACCGAGCAGAAAACCGAACAGATCACAGATGTTGAGGGAGAGGTAATCAAGCGCGCGCGCGTACACATACACACACACACACACACACACACACACACACACACACACACACACACACACACACGCACACACACACGGATACAAATGTTTAGTTCCTTTGTTTCCAGCTGTTGTGTTACTAATGCAGATGACTGTGTTTAACCTGTGAAACTCCCACATGCATGTCCCTTTGCTTTTCTTACCACACACACACATTTTTAGTTTCTCCTACGGATATACCAGATGACATGATACTACGGGTGATGATTTCAGACACAAACATATGGGGAAAGGCGACCTGGAACAACAACAACAACAAAAAATTTCTTGATGTACTCGAGAACATATCTAGGCAAAATCCAATCTCAAAGTCCTTCCCTAGATGGACACTTCCCTGGGTCCACCTTTCTGAATTCAGATCGTTTTGAACCGCTTTCGCAAGCACACTTCAAGTGTAGGAGGTGACGCGTAAAGATGTGCTTTATGGCCGCGCTTGCGTCAGCTGGAAGGGTGAGCGAAATTCACACACTTTCAGCAGTTCCAAATTACCTACAGTTCAGACAGGACGGCTCGGTAGCCCTGCTCACATGCCGTGGGTTTATGGCTAAAAACCGTTTGCCGGAGATTGCACCACAGGGATAGTCAAACATGTCCCTTTGCTTTTCTTGCCACACACACACTTTCTTAGTTTCTTGGCTCTTAGTTTTGTGTGTGTGCGTGTGTGCGCGCGCGCTGAATTCACACTGCCCGTGTCACCCCACGCATACATAAATGATCTTTTTGTCTTTCCTACCTTCAGTCACAGGATGAGGAAGAGAGTACAAACTACGTCAGCGTTGATGAGGAGGTTTCCATAAAGGAAGAGCCAGCTTCACCGGCCAGCAGTGTCATTTCCAACGTCAGCGAGACGCGAGGTCGCAGATCTAGAGGTTTGTTGGGCAGCTACTGCAGTTCAGTTTCAAAATGGTTTAATGTTGGTACAGGGGAAAAAAGACAGGTGTCTCATTGGGATGGGAGAAACTTGAGGGAGTATGTGTGCTGTAATGGGATGGGTCTGTGATTGCCTTATATTTCCTTCAAAGTCTCAATATGTTTGTCAGACATACACCAACGCTGTGGAAAACTTTTCATCAAATGCACTTAATCCGTACATCAGAATCTGTCACTTGGGACACAGTATAGCATCTGAAACTTGTGGTGACTGGTTGGCGTCACAGACCCCAAAAAAGATAGACCCACCGCCGCACGCTGCCACCGCTGCTTGCGAGTGTCGCTATCGCGGCCATCTTGTGAATACCAGAACTCAGTTGCTCTGTGTACAGGACGCCTCGTTCGAAATACAAAGTTCTTTAGGAAGACGTCATCAGAAATGTGTCGTCACACTTCCAGCACCACAGGGGGTCTACCTTTTTTAGGTCTGTGGTTGGTGTATATGTTCTATGTAGGTGAGAGCATACTGTGTACTGAGCAGACAGTGTTATTTGGTTGCAGACTGAAAACCAGCTAGATGGCGCTCATTAGTGGCTATTTTTAGAAGATTTGTCGAGTCCCAGTCTGTTCAGGAACTGAATGTAGGCTCAAAGAAAGTCGTGTTTCATATGAGAAGCCAGAAAGTCATGAAAATTGTTGCTATGCTCAAATGAAGCATCCGTCTATGTCGCTATAACCTTGGAGATTCAAAAGCGGCGGTTTTTCGTCTCAGCGGCATTAAGAACACAAAGGCTTTTAAGTATAGTTACAACATTTTTATTTTACGTTTCAACTTCTTATTGCAGGGCGTGGCGCACGAAGCCGAGCTAGTCAGAGAGTCCCGAGAAAGAGCATTGCAGTATGTTCAGTGTCCTGTTTGTATTTTGCACGCAGATCAAATTGAAAGAACAGCTATTAGTGGTTAGAACAGCATCACATTACCTAAGAGCTGTGGTTCTGTTTATTCATAAATTTATTTGCTATTATTTACTACTTATTTATACCATGTAGAATGTTACGTCCATCAGCTTTCTTACCAACTGTAAAATTGTTCATGCAAAATCAGAAACAGAAATGTGATATTCAAGATATCTCCTTTAGAAGTATGTTCCCCCTCAGGAGAAGGACGATGGCAGTTCAAAACACAGTGAAGCAGAGCTTACCGATGACGATGCCGCCAGAGAGAGTGACGGGGACGTTCTAGCCAATCAGCCGACGTCTGTGGCTACTTCCGTCTTTGCTGAGTCAGTTCCTAACAGTCCTGCCTCCACTGGCATGTAAGTTTGATGTTGGGAGGAAGCAGACTGTCATCTTTTAGTCATTCACTTGTGAATTCTTCATTGCCAGCAAAAAGCTATTTTCATAAGCCAACCAAAAGTCAGTATCTGGGTCATTGGAACAAAATGCCTAAGGATATATTGTAGTTGTTTCTCGCTACAAGATAATGTCGTGTCGGTCAGGCTTGTCGGGATGTAGTGTGTGGCCGTTGAGGTGGTGCAAGATGATACAGTTTCAAATGAACCATCCACGAACACTCAAGCACACACACATGCACACACTCATTCACGCATCATGCTCTCACATCATACGTTGTCATGGCAGCGATGCCATGGTAATCATTGGCCAAGTGACGACAACAATGTCCCCTGGCAAAAACCAGGCTTTCCGCTCGCAAAAATGCTGTTTGTATCTTTTAAACGAGATTTCCTCCCTTAGACTAGAGACTTGGAATCTTTGGAGCTGATTTTAGATTGTCTGCGGGCTGTTGGCATCACTGGAGGCAATTTTTCCCACTTCCACTATTGTTGTTTTTTATCTTTCTTATCTGGCAATGCCATACTTTTGATATACTCCGGGTCGAAAGTCTAATATTATTTACTGGTCATCGCATAAATCAAATTTTCAGAAGTGACACAGAGGATGAGCGAGCGTACAAATCATGGAAGAAATCCATCATGCTGGTCTGGAGATCTGCCGCCAACCACAAGTAAGTCAGATCTTGTTTCACACTTTCTGCCGCCAACCACAAGTAAGTCAGATCTTGTTTAACACTTTCTGCCGCCAACCACAAGTAAGTCAGATCTTGTTTAACACTTTCTGCCGCCAACCACAAGTAAGTCAGATCTTGTTTAACACTTTCTGCCGCCAACCACAAGTAAGTCAGATCTTGTTTAACACTTTCTGCCGCCAACCACAAGTAAGTCAGATCTTGTTTAACACTTTCTCAGGAGCGTGTGTGGTCACTCCTGAACAGCATCCATTTTAGATCATTGTAGCGAAACTAACAGCTTCTCAGGTTAAGACACATCTCCTGATGTGGATGATTACACAACTGATACTGCAGGTGCTGTACTTCCTGGGCGTGGTTAACACGGGGATGTTTATGAGAGGAAGTGTGGAATAAGGCTCTGTCGCGCAGTCTGGATCACGTGGACCTCCACGGCATCATCATAACTCCATCATTCGCATGCATAATGTAAAAAAAAAAAAACATTAATTGACCCAGCTCCCGCTCTGTGGAGTCCATCCATGACCTGACAGGAATGCCACTAAAGCTGGTGAAGAGTTGGGGCCAAAAAAAAATTTGTAGATTTAGAAAAATAAATTAAATTGATCATTGTGTCTTGTTTGACAATTTCTACACTTTCCTGTCTTCTAGATATGCCAATGTGTTCCATCATCCTGTGACGGATGACATCGCACCTGGATACCATGCTGTCGTTCACAGGTAAACTTCCTCCCAGTTAGACGTAGTCCTCCAGTGGCAGTGATCAGAAATAGAACTGATCCAGTGTTAGCAGAGTTTGGCATGTGATAAAATGATTTGACCAACATTTCATGAAAATGGGGATTTGTATCATTACATGGTTTCAGAGTTGTAATATTGCTGGGTGGTCTAGTGGTTGAGACTTTGTCACCAGTACAAGAGGTCATGTTAGAGTCCCACTTGGGGCAAAAAGTTTTTCTTTCTTCTGGTTCTATTCATTCTAGCTGACCATGAGGAGTTCTCTGTGGGTATACTGGCTTCCTCCCCCTCTGCTTTGGAAATGTTCAGCTCATGAAATTAAAAAAATAAGTCCAATTCTAAAATTCTGAAACTTAAATTGCTGAGCTGCCCCTTCGCAACAGGTGATTGTTATGTGTTCCATGTCCAGTGTGTGAGAGTGCGTGTGATTCACGTGAGCGTGCGCGTCGGGTTTAGCTTGCAACACTTTGAGCCAAATATTTGGGATAAAGCACCATTATTAATGCAATTATTATGTCCATTTCTCAGATTTGTATTTGCTGTTGTTTATGTTAGTTTTTTGTGTGTTTTTTTGTTGTTGTTGTCGTTTGGGGGGGGGGGGGGGCAGTTGTTTTTTGTTCTTGTTGTGTGTTGGTCTCTTAGATTTACAGTATGCTGTTTGTGCTATGGGGCAGCTATGGCTGATGAGACTTTTTCATTCATGGTGAGTGTGTATGCAGAGAATGTTGCATATGATATGTATTTGACAGACCCATGGACCTGGTGACAATAAAGAAGAACATTGAGAGTGGTGCGCTGAGGACGACGGCCGAGTTCCAGCGTGATATGATGCTGATGTTTACCAACGCCATCATGTACAACAGCTCCAACCACAACGTCTACAAGATGGCAAAGGAGATGTACGATGATGTCATGGAACACATTGAGGTATTCACCACTTCATTTGATTTGTTTTGTATGCAAGTGTCGGGGATTAAAGTCTTCCACATTTTGGCCAATTTCCACCTTTGGCTGAAACTTGTCCTCCCTTTAAAAAGTGTAGGTCTTCCTCTGAAGCATTAACTCATGCCAAAACGCTCCAAATTGCACAGATTTTAGTTTAATTGTAAAACTTTTCCTCCCGAAAAAAAAGTTTCCTCCTCTCAAGCACTTAAAATCAAATTGGACAGTTGTTAAGTCTTTATTTTTGTTTGTTAGGAAGCATGCCCTTTGACAACCCCTAGTGTAACGCATCAGCTTTGCAGACGCACTCACGGCTTTGACACTTTGTCACAAAATGCTACACACTTTTCCTCCTCCACTTGTATGGTGGACCATTTTCATTTAAGCCCAGAAGTGTATGTGTATCCCTGGGTGGGTGGGGGGGCAAGTGAGGGACCACAGTAGGTATTTTGCTAACTCGGCCCCCTTCCCTGTTTCCCGCAACAGCCCAAATCACAACTGTCCCTTCAAAATGAAAAAAAACTTTGAACTGCTGGTATTTCTTTGTGTACATTATTTTAACAATTTGTCCGTAAAGCCGAATTCTCTCTTCCAGCAATACGTTAGTGCACAGCTCATGATGCAGTCAAGTGAGACGAAAGTGCTGCGGCAGTCACGGCGATCTGAACTACCCGACAAGGTACGTTTGTCTTTCCCACCAAATTTGCAGACTCCTCGGTACATGTACCACATAGACAAACATCCATGGCAAGCTTTGCAGTTCGCTCTATCAAGTCCCAAATGTTGTTGGTAAATGGCAGGCTTGCAATTTACATGGCATGTAATTTGCAAAATCTGTGTGTTTCTTTCTTTTTGAAAATTGACCAAGAAATTAAGAAAGTCATCTGTGGCAGAAAGTACTCCAGGGTGGAATTGAAAGGGAGGCAGTCCGTTTTAGCTTGTGTTCCGATGTCTCTTGTTCATAGCCATCTCCCTGGTTGTGGCTTGGGGGAAGGGGGAGAACGCTGAAAGAGTACCAGTGTGGTCAGAGAAGAGTTAACCTACCGTTGTGGAGGGGGAAATTGTGTCTTACGGGAAAAGCTGATATACTTTTTTGTATTGGCTCATTGATGCTGATGATGTGTTTTCAGGAGGAGGATTCCAAGAAGCGTAGAGGGTCAGTGGAACAGACTCAAGAAGGAGGGAAGACCAAGAAGAGAAAGACACGTGGAGATGAATGAACACATACACAGTTGCCTTCAAGTCTCACTACGTATGGCAGGCACACAACAGCATGTGGAAAACTTTTCATACAATGTATTTCATCTGTGCCTCAGAATCAGTCACATGGCTCACAATATAGCATCGCAAACCATTGCGCAGACCCTGGCCAGTGTATATGTTCTAGAAATGTACACGTTCTGAGCAGATGACGTCATTTGGTTGCGGACTGAGGACCAGCTAGAAGGCGATGATTGGTGGATATTATTAGAAGATATTTCAAGTCCCAGTCTGTTCAGGAACAGACTGTCGGCTCAAAGAAATTCATATTTCTCTAATAGTAGATCCCACAAAGTCACAAAAACGGTCGCTCGTCGAGCTCCAAGAGCGTACAAAGTTAATAACAATTAAGATGAAATAAAATGAAAATAAAACGGCATGAAAATAATGCCAGAGATGAAAATAATGCCAGAGAGAACGATAAGAGACACAGCAATTGTGACGCACACACACACACACACACAGAGTTTTGTCAATCCCTCCAACATTACTGCTGCTGGGCTGAGAAGTGTATTTTTACTGCAGTCTTAAAGGTGGGGACAGAATCTTGTGTTCATAACACTTCAACTGCACTCTAATTCACAGGGTGTCAACGCATTGCAATCTCCACAAATTCAAGCCAGCTTCTGTTGGCGTGTAGCTAGCATGGAGGCATTTAAAATCTGCGCGTTCAGCACTGATCGCCATTGCCATTGCCTTGTGGTTTTGCCTGAATATGTATTCATTTCACGAGTTGTGTTCATTGGTTGTATCGTGTATTTGAACATTACTTGCCATTTGCAGATTTTGTTCATGCTTGGTCTGCAAAAATTAAAATAAAATGTGCTAGTAATGGGTTAGAATCTCAAACCCAGCTCTGTGTGTGTGTGTGTGTGTGTGTGTGTGTGCGTGCGCGAGATGCCCTGGTATTACAGTACAACACAGTACAACCACCGCATGCATATAAATGCCTTATCAAAGATAGGACGAACATAACCCCACAACATGCCTGTCAACATGAAAAGAGTCAAAACACTAGAAAAAGCAACCCAAAAAAAAAACCACACACACACACACACTTTGTGTCTTTGATTTTCCCGGTACAATTTTTTGCTTCATTTTATTTGCTTCTTATGGCTCGGAGAATGCTCAGACTAAAGTTGCGTCAGTAGAGTCCGTCCCCTTGTAACTCGTGTAAATGCACTATGACCGTAACAACATAGCAACTGCACCAATACCACAAAGTATCCCCAACCCTAAACCTAACTCTAACCCTAAACTGAAGTAAGCAGGCGAAATATACTATACAAACATAGCTGCACTAGTACAGTTTGCCTTATGCGGCCCAAGGGTGCGAATTATACTGAGCCAAACTAAGAGCCTTAATAAAGTTAATTTTGCGTTAAAACAAAGATAGCAAATCAGATTCCACAATCATCTCTGCAATCAACAATACATTGTACCTTTGGATGCACTCTCTCCCCTCTCACACACACAACCATACACGCAGGCACCTATGGACATATGCATACGTCATATTACGTTGGTTTCTCCAATTTACGATTACATACAATTCAGTGTAAAAACACATGTCATCACTGTGCTAGTGTTTGGGTGCTACTGCATACCATACGACGTGTACAAAGTACATTACAACCATTTATGTCACATTCAATAAAATCGCAATCATTCATTCACCCTCATTTCTTTGGTGGATGGAAGACATACAAAATTAAATGGACAGCCAACTGCTTGTGACAGTATGCTATGTGAAGATGTGAAGTCTGTTTACACACTGTGTGAAGGTGGGGGGGGGGGGGGGTTGAGTCCATGTAGATTCAAACAAGTGACGGATAATCTCACGACATTCACAATTGGTGCTCCATGCCAAGAACTGCATTTGAACCAGACAAACTAAAATAAAAAGAATTCTTTTCTACAAGGAAATATGAAACTAAATCCTCATCTCATATCCCTGTAAGCAAAATTTATGTTGCACGTCTTGGTTTATTTGTCAGTAACCTCTCATAAACCTTCACCAAGGACAACTGCAGTGTTTACAGAGTTACAGGTTACTTCCCTTAGACCATTCTTTTTTCAGAGATATCCCTGGTGACTGCCTCAAGACCGCTTGTCCATTGTGTTAGCTGTGTGCCACAGATAATCGTGTATGAACCTGTGTAGTAACAGAGTACCCACTGAAAGCCCATCATCTTTCAGAGTCGTTCTCCATGTGGGCGTCAGTCAAGCTATACAACTGACACACATTTTGATCAATGCTAACCGGTTCTCTAGTGTTATCACTATGGTTAAACTGCGCTGTTCAACAGATGTCTGCCGCACTTCCAGGCACTGGAATTGTGGGACCGTGATTTTCCAAGGAAGACGTTGAAATTTACATCATTCTGAAAAGGTATGACCTTTTTCACAGATGGTGATTGGTGTATTGGATCTGTGTCTACAACAACGGAATCCAGTCCTGGTACAAATGGCACATTTATGTGTCTGGTTTGATTTATCTGTCTAAATGAGTCTTAATCGCAGACTGTCATTACAATTGCACAAAACCTTCACAGGCTGCAAGAGAAAAGAGAAAGTTTTCGGTGGCAGGCGGCATTTTCCGCGCCTTGAGTGTTTCGAGAGTGAGGGAGGGTTTGCCATCATCACCTGTCGAAGCCAAGGACTTCAGGTTGTTCAGCAGCTCTTTCGTCTTACCCGCCACCTCCTGCATAAAAACACAATCTTAGCTACGCAGCACTGCCTCACCGTGTAAAGCAGCATTCTGAAAGAAGCCATGTGTGCCTGTCTGTCTGCGTGTGGTGTGTGTGTGTGCATGTGACTGCTTCTGTGTGTGTGTATTTGTGATACTGTAACTGCCTGTGTGTTTCTGACTGCTTCTGTGGTGTGTGTGTGTACACACATGTGCTGCGTGTCTGATTGCCTGTGTGTGTGTGTGTGTGTGTGCGCGTGACTGCCTCTGCCTGTCTGTGTGTCTTTGACCTAGTTACCAACCTTGATCAGGTCCTGGTCAGTGCTTGAATCGTCCTCTGCTAGTTGTACCATTGCCATTGCAATGTCCTTATGTAGTTTGCCCATGGCAAAACTTTCTGCACGACAAAAAATGTATGTACACATGTACTTCTGGTGTCCCTATTATCCCATTACTACACTGGTCTTGGACCTTACAGAGTGGAGTCATCTATTAGAACGGACCTAGTAATATCACTGCAGCAAATATGAAGCAGTGATCTGAATCTGACAGACTGAAAAGATAAATACAAGAGCAGTCTGCTGTTCTTTTGTCTTTGACATGCTTGCTAACCAAGCCAGGCATAACAGAAATGGTGTAAATTCTGACACATATCACTGTAGCAGAAGTTCATCTTGTTCCTGATTGTCCTGCAGTAATTTGATGCCCCCCCCCCCCCCCCCCCTTGGTAATATGGCAAATTTAGAGTTTCCAACCTTTTGCATGTGGTGCGATAGATATCTGGCTGTTTGGAATGTTGACAAATATGTCATACAGGTCAGTCCTGAAAAAAAAAAAAAAGGATAAATGCGATTTTTTTGTGGCAATTTTAACATGCAAGGAAACAACCCAAAAAATGAAAGAATGTCACCAATATACAGAGGATGTTAAGGAACTGCCTCCCCTAGACAGTGAAACTACAAACTCCAGCAATTCTCTGGGTCTCACGTTGTCCGAGGCTTTTTTTTTAAGACATGCCAGGATGGTGTTTCATCTTGAAACTTATGTTTTGCTCAAGTGGTAAAAGCAGTAAAAGCCACTTGCAAGAAGTTATGCTCACTGTTCGTCGTGCGTATGTAAGTGTTATGCATGATTTTAAAAACTTCTTTGGCTGTCTCCATGGGTGTCCCTGAAGACAGAAGTACAGCCAAACTACTACAGCAGTATGGAAATGTTACTGACCTCCCTTCGGCTGATGCCTCTGTGACACCGGCCACATAATGTGACGCTGAAGTCAGGTCCTCTGTCTCTGACTCATCCAGATGGACGTACGGATACACAATGTTCCAGTTCTGTCGATGCCACGCAAGCGCTGGCACTGACCTGTAGTTTCAGGCAAACAGGAATCAGAAATGAGGCAGAAACTCTACCATTATACGGAAAAGAGACTAGGTCCTTACCAAATCCATGGTTCTGTATCGCCTTTTTCCAGAAATCAGTGAGACAAATGCATAAAAAAGCAGCGGAAACTGGCCTGGAGGTGGCAGAATTGAACCAAATGGTTGAAACAACTCATGCCTGTACATCTGTATAGGCGAATAGCATACAAAATTAAAGATGGATGAGTATTAACGAATACTGATCAACACCATCCTTATATATATACAAAGTAAAATCTATGACCCAACAGAGCAACTTGCAAGCTAAGCCTTGTGACACACATACCACAGTGCATCCGACGCACATTTAATGAAAAACCAAACAGACTAAACGGAACAAACCTTCAGTACTTTCTGAATCGCTACATTATGATGACTTGGTTCACTAACCTTGTGTATTGTAGTAACTGACTCAGGGAATGGTGCGGACAATAAATCAGTATTCGCTTCTTCAGCATCATCGCTGTGTAGATGAGAATGGTTTCCACACCAAATGTCTGAATGATTTCTGAAACCAAAGTGCACAGTGACAAATTACTCATACTCATAAATATATCTCACTGATCTGTGGACAAAGAGAAAGAAAGAAATATTAACAGTTTGGAGAAAGCGACAACAACAACAACAACAAAATTGCAGTACTGAAGTATACTCTTCAAAATGAACAATTCATAACTGCACAGCAATGAACAACAATAAGCAAAAGAAAGGAAAATTTTAAAAAACCCATCACACACCTTTTAAACAAACTTTGGCATATGCTTGTCTTCTGTCGTAATCTCCCAGCGAGAATTTCCCATTTTCATCGTTAGCACATGTTCCCCTCGTTGCAACTGAAAGGTAACCCTCGAGTATCGATGTTGGACTGCCCGTCTGCCTGTACTGTCGTAAGAGTATCTGACACAATGTCTCATACTTCTCTGGATTGAAATCTCTTGACATCAACACCAGAGCCACTTCTGTCACCTGAAAAAGAAAGGCATGAACGACAATAAATCTAGGTAGATGTAGATATATTATGTAGTGCTGACCATTTGCACCATGTAACTTTGTTTTCACGTGGTTCAGGGTGAAACTGAACGGATGTGACTCACATTAACACATGTCTGATTAAGCTCAAGGCATTTTGAACCAAGAATATGTGAGCAACACCAAGAATGAATAAGTAAGAGCTGGTCACTGGCTGCAAGTTTTCTTGTGTTTGCCGAGTGCTGTTTTCAGATTTTGTGACCCCCAAAATCCTGAGAATCAGGGTTTATCAGTAAAACACAACTTTGGGGCTAGAGGCTACAACCAACAACAATGCTAACAGTGGTGTGTTGTCACCAATAAGATGCAACATGTGACCAAACCGTAAAGCGTCCGACTATCTTGAGGCTGTTCAAACTCCAGCACAGTCCCCATCTACAAAGTACATGCCCTGAGGAGCGTAATAACTACACAAACCTGACCCCATACTCATGACAAGCTCTTACTTATTTGTTCTTAAAAACATCCATGTCAACTTCTGCTGTCAATGTTGTTATTGTGCACTACCTTGGAGAGAGGACCAACATCACCAGCGCTGCTGATGTCTGCCCGAAAGATGTAGTACCACACTTGTCGCCACTGACAGAAGATGAAACCTGCAGGATAAGGCTGCTCACCACTAAGCCCACACTTTAGTTGTACGTAATCTCTTTGTTGGGCTGACACTGACGGGTATGACCATGTCCACAAAACATCTCCGTTTGTATCTTTCTCTGTCATGAACAGATCATAACATCACCTGATCACATCACACTTACCAGAACAATATACGCAAGACGCAGTGTATTGACACAGTTTCATCTACCAGCTGTCTTCATGTATATTCGGGAGCTCATTATCACACCCTGTCTACAGCAGAAATGGTTGATACGTTTTTAGGGTAGACTGTAAAATCTGTTGTAAGGTACTGGCCGGCACGCCCCCTTGATGTCTTTTACGTGTTAGCTTCTGGGCTGGTGTATGAAATACAACAATTGTTGTTGGTTAACGATCATTAAAAACTGTAAAATAATTCATCGTCTTTCGTACGGCCTGGTGCTATTTGTTGATGATAACGCCTTGAACTTTCTTACCGATCAGGCCAGCGCCTCTCAGTTCCATGAATGCGGCCATTTTGCATCTCGCTTATGCGAGGTTTGTTGCATTTCACTCTTAGCTAGTTTTTTTTTTAGGAAAGCTTCAAAACGAATTTTAAATGAAAATATTCTCCAAAAAAGTACTACACAGCTGTTTTGCTTGATAAAATTTCCTATCGACAGTTTCAGACATGCGTAGTACAACTAGTGTGGTCGCCATTTTGTGACAAACAGAACCAGAGAGCGGAGTCGAAACCTGAAAAAACAATGTCTCGATATTCACGCCCACCGAACACATCCCTCTACGTCAGAAATGTGCCTGATGGTACTCGGTAAGACAAAGTACTAAACTGATATAAAGTGGTGATTGTTTTCTATTTGTGGAGAGGGTTTTGACTAAATGTTCCTTCGGCAAACAAAGGCGTAATATTTCAGTAACTTTTCGCTTTCCCGACGTTTCCAGAACCTGTCCTCATTGCGACTCGGCTAATGAAAACTAATTTTCCCCGAAGTCTCTCGCAGTAATTGTGTAGATATAACATACAAGAAAGTTCGTTTAGCAAATATCAAGCTAGGAGTACAGTTTAAAGTATATTTTGATTTTGTGCATTGACCCATTGTTCTCACTGACACTTCTTATTTTCATTTGTTTATTATTGTAGGCAAGAAGAACTCAGAAGTTTGTTTGGGAAGTACGGACACATATCAGATGTATACGTTCCCATGGATTATTACACTAGAAGGCCTAGAGGATTTGCGTATATTCAATATCCTTTGTTTGTGTGGATTGTCCATTCAAACATTCTTGTGTACATTGACAGACAGCATTGCCTGAAAATATGTACATGAACTTTTTTCAAATACTTTATCTTATGTGCTTGCGTTGAGTACTGCACTTGTTACTAACCACACTAGATAGATTCGTCTTTAGTGCTATTTCTGTACTAGTACTAGTAGTAGTAGTGACAGGAATGTAAATGTGATGCTGAATCGCTGGTACACATCTTCCATGCTTCATGTGGAGATACTCAGAACAGCTGTTTTTAGTTTGGGGTTGAATTTACAAGCACAGTCTGCTGCACTCAACGTGACAACAGCTATGAGCAGAATTTATTTTGACTTCAACTTCAAGCTACCTTTTCATAACCTGCAGGCTCAGTTATATTTGGATGTATTCACTAATCCCATGGTACTGTTGCATTTTGGATGAAAATTATTTGCATGATCTATCAGTATTACTGGTAATCGATCTCTAACTGGGAAGCTGTTTGCATTACAACTTGGCATGGAGGATAACTTCTTCAGAATTAAGGCCTGTCATTGGAAACTTCGTCTTTTAGTTTCTAATACTAATACTGTAATACTAATACTTGACAACTAACACAGTAACAGTGGTGCATCTGATGGTTTGAAATTATTGTCTCTCTTTGATGCCAAACATTGGCTTGGAACAGCTTTATTTGCACTTGCAGTAGTCAATATATTGCGATGTATTTCAGGTAAGCCTCAAAGTAACGTTACCTTTAGAAAGTATAATTTTGGTTAATCTTTCCTTTGATCCACCACCAATCACCTAGACTGTTCAAAACATCAGATGCACCTGCTCTCCTTGCTTTTCTTTTGACAGCTGTTCAGTTTCTTTTGCATGTTTATTTGATCCTGACATTTGTTTTGTTCAGTCTTTTTGTTCAGTGTTGCCTTCTCCGACAGGAAAACAAGTGTGGCGTCTCCCTACTGAATGTCAGTTGTCTCGTTGAGAAAACAAACACTCTTGACCCCGTCATAACATTCTGATGTTTCTCTTTTCATGTCAGAGGTGGACGCCACATTGCCTGCAAAGGTAGCATAAAGTCAAGGGTTGTAAAGAACAAGGCAAAGATACAGTACAAGCAAGCTAAAGTCAAGTCGTCGCACAGGCGGGGAAAAAATGCGCCCAAGCCTCCTAAAGAGTAGAGCAAGTCAAGCACAACGTGGCAAGGTTTAAAAAAGTCTCGTATTGGCTAGGGAGCCGGACAAGCTGGGTGCCTGTCACAAGCGTAGCATCTCAAGTCTCCGAGGGGCTCGGTAATGGTAAAGTCAAGAATGGCACCGTGCGTGGTGCATCAACTTCCCACTCTTTTCGCTCCACCACACAAGCAAGCAAGTCAAGGGCCGCGTAGCCTTAGCTCAAGGTCAAGGCTTCCAACCGTCACAAGCCAACAACCTAACAGGCGCACTGACCGATTATTTTGCCTGCAAGGGCCAAGTGTGCAAGAAATATCCATGGTATGATTACTGTCGTGTCATTTTCAGATCATCTGCCTTTTGGTTCAGTTAAAAAGCATCATCTTCACATCCTAAGCAACACTGAGATGAAATGATAGGTGTATGTGGTGAAGGGAATGTTAGACACAGTGTGGATGCATACATTATGTATCATAAGCAAGTTGTTAAAACGTTACATAAAACTTAACAGTTCATTTCTCTTCATTACATTATTGTTAACGCCACCAGTTTACTTGCATTTAAAACTTATAAATTTCTGTTTCCTGCCATGTTTGCATTACTTCAGAATCGGAGAACTGAGCTAGGAAATGGCTCAGAAAATATACTAACATGAGAATTGAGATGTATCCAGTGCCATGTAGTTTTGATCTTCATAAGTAGTTGTTCGGTTTTGTTGTTTTTTCTACAACAACAAAATTAGGTAAGCCTACACTATGGAGTTGGCTGGCATGGTTTACTATGGCTACAGATCAGTGCCTGAAGTGGTGCGTTTAGCCAGCCTGTGATCAGATTTTCCTTCTTCTTTTTTTTATTTATTTTTTTTCTTTTTCTTCCATCCCCTTTTCAGGCTTTTGCCAACCGATTCTACAATTTCAAGTGCCTGTTCAGTTTGTATTTTTCTCACTATTCTTGCATAAAAAAAATTATCCTTGACCTAAGATAAGTTTGAAGATCCACGGGACGCAGATGATGCCTTATACCACCTGGACAGAGCCCGCTTCTATGGCCGAGAACTGGAGGTGGAGTTTGCCAGAGGAGACCGTAAAAGTAAGTTTTGTTTTTATTGTAAATATGTCTTAAAGGTTAAGATGTAGCATCCCTTAGCTTGAAAAATTATGCTAGTTAGTAGAAGTTGCAGGCTGCCCTTTTCATTTTCACACAGTATTAATTTCAAGTTCAGTTGAAACAATCACCAACACTGTCATAGTTTCTTTCTTTCTCAGATGTTTTAACTTGGTTGCTTTTTGTGCTTTTTTTTCTCTCTCTCTCTTTAATCCTGATTTTTTACAACTTTGTTTGCAGCTCCTTCACAGATGAGGGTGAAGGAAAGGGGTGGCCGGAGATCCCCAGGCAGACACAGAAGATCCAGAAGCCGAAGTCCACGGTAATATTTTTGCCTAGTTTATTTGTAGATTTACCATATATCTCTCTCTCATGTAAAGCGTTTGTTTGAGTTTAGTTGTCTTTAAATGAGTGTTTCACTGTTTACTAATATTTTACTAACGAATTCCCCCCTCCCCCCCCCCCTTTTTTTTTTTTAACCTTTAACTGACAGTGTCTTCATAACCACAGTTTGAACTTTGCAGTCAACTCCAGTTGAAGAGACGGAGCTGGTTACTGTAGCGTAGGTAAGGGTGCTGCTGGGTAACCAGTTAGTGTTTGCTTTTTAGGTACCGATCATGCTCACGCAGTCCTGACAGACGGTAAGTTTTCCGACACTGAAGTTTGGTGTCCATGAATCTGCTCAGGGTGGACCAGGTTGTGACGCGGCAGGCTGGTTACCATTTTATCTTTTATATTGTATTCTGTGGTTTCTCTCTCTCTCTCTCTCTCTCTGAAGGTGCTGAGAGGAGCTGGTACTGATAATGACAAGTCTGAAACAATTGACTCACAAGATGCCGTGTAGTCTTGCTTACCTGATGGCAGATTTGGCAGCTAATATGATGGCTTACTTGCTTGCAACAAAATGAATAATTTTTGTAGGCGGTAGCTGAAGACTTGGAACCTTTGGTGTGACCGTGCACATTTGTTTTTTGTTCTTTTCACAGGTACAGGTCATATTCTCGCAGTCCAGACCGGAGGTTAGTTGAGTTGTTTAGGCCCGTGTTCTCTTCAGTCTGTTTTCCAGTGGCAGTGCAGTGCTCTTGGTCGTTTGGTTGTCGTTGTTGTAGCACGATTAAGTTCCTCTGGATACTGACATTAACAAATGTGGTTTCCGGCAAAATGCATGGGTTTACATACTTATAATTGCATAAGTTTTAATGTTTATTTAGTTTGCTTTTTCTGTTTGCAGTTTTTGAAGCAGAAAATCCAACTAGACGAAGTGTTTGTGTCTTTTAAAAAATAAAAAAAAGTTCTTTATTCCATATTCATACTATTACTAATTGTATTTATTCCTCTGTTTCTGCAGACGCTCCTACTCACGCAGCCCTGAAAGAAAGTGAGTTTCTTTTTTCTGCTGCATGCAGTACTAACGTAATAGATGCAAGGTTTGATCTACATTATGTAGCATGGTCCTCAGTTGCATAACAAGAACTTTAAAATTTACAACTTACATGCTTACACAGTTGGAAAGAATTTTTGTATTATAATCATGTATACCATCTTGTCCATCTGTTCCTGCAGCTTCTGTGTTGTAATATTGGGTTTGGTGTCCTTTCCAGGAGGAGGTCATACTCTCGCTCCAGAAGCCGATCACGCTCCTATGAAAGGAAAGCACCATCAGGAAGCCGCAGGTATGCTCACAGCTTTTTCCACAATCAACAGCATATTTCATAGGCAGCGTATGGTTTCAGATGTTAAACTCTTTCCCCTTTTGACAATCTGTAGCTACAATTTTATCTTGGTTGGGCATACTTTTAGTTTTACCATCCACACTCTCCTTTTGATAGAAAAAAATGGCTGTGGTTGTTAAGGTGTTTTTTGTTTTTGTTTAGCTTAGGTGTTTTGGTTGGGTTTTTTTTGTTTGTTTTCTTTTGGTTTTTTTTTTCTTCTAGTATCTTACAATGCTGTTGCACCAAAGAGTTTTCAGTTTCACAAAAACTGCGCATTGAATCAGTATTTGTGTGTATTCAGGTTAAAAATAAATAAATAAATAAACTAAATATCTAGGTGTTAAAGGAGGGGACAATCTGCTGATAATTATCAAAGCTCAAGCAGGTGAATGAATGTTGCAGAACAAGAAGTCGATCACCATCTGGAGAGCGTGGCAAGGACAAACGCAGCCGATCACCTGTGGACTAGAAACGTGCACATGCTTTGTGTTTTCAGATCAACATGACATTGACTGGGAGATCGTCAAGCTAGGATCATTGGCACCTCCACACTAACATTTTTATTTGCACTGTTTAGTTATCAAGCCTACCCTCTTGCAGTAAAGTTATGTTTTTATTTTTTTGGTTTGTGTGTGCAGTTAGTGAGTGTGTGTGTGTGTGTTTTCAGGTATGTGCGTACCCGGTACACAGTTAAATGGTTATGTGAGATCTGCCACCGACACAAGTTTATTTTTTATTGTTTCTGAATTGCTTGTAATTCAGGCAGACTTCTGAGGATGCCTTTCAAAGGTTTGTGTCATGTGACAGTGAGGGGTACCAATACACAGTAGAATGTTTTAGATTGCAGGCATTTGTACAAACGTGTATCTACGTGCTGTCAACAACAGTGTCCTATTCATAACAAGTCCTGCAAGCTTGATAATTGTACCATGTTGGATCTACTTATTTACTTACACTGACTGCTTCCAACTCTCGGAGCTCAAAGCTGGACTGAACTGTTGCACATCATACAGCAGGAATTTGCTGGTGTTTTACAATGAATTTAAACTTCAACAACCATTACATCTAAAATAAAGTGTATTTTCTCTTACATAGGAAAAATATTGATACATAGTACATGCATGAAAAGAAGCACATGAATAATAGAAAAAGGATTTTTTAAACACGCCAAAAGTGATCAGCTTAGGTCATGAGTACTACTACTACAGAACATTGCACATGAGTGGAATCATCCAAAAGATTTATGCCAAAATGGTATCTTGACGAATGTAAGCTGGTAATGGTATGGAAAACTTTGCGAGCAAAGCAAAACTGGTAGATTTCGACTAGCAGTACTGATAAAATTCTATGAAGTGAAGGGTGTTCAGTATTCTTGTTTTGAATGACAAAACAGTTACGTAACCATGTGCAACAAAAATGCTGTATACTGGGAATATTTACAGGACAGTTCGTGTTAAGTGTACTCATGATAAAAGCCAAGGACAAGAATGTATACCTAAATTGGAAGCAGAAGTAACAGCACTTAAAATTTAAACGGGCAGTCAAAAAAAGTACAAATTACAGCAACAGTACAAGGAATATCCATAGAGAAGACGTTCAGCAGTATTCCCACAAGAATCTGAATGGTTTAGTACACAAGTCAAGGACCACTCTACACCTGGGCAGAGTAGTCCTTGATGCAAGTACATGTATAATGCTGTTGACGAATTCACTTTCCATAAATTTTGCTTCCGACACTAAATGGCCGTTGACACATCACAGAAATAATGCTGCCGACACAAAGCAGACAGATCAGGCAAATGCTACACATAATCCTTTTATACAACATAATCTTACTACGGTAGGCAGCTTGAACCTGTGAAAAACTTGAACCTGAATTCATGTACCAGATGCCACAACCTTGTACGTGCTTTGCAGAACACAACTCACAGCTGGAAACAGCTTGGCTAATTCAGCATTTAGGATGACGACAATATGATTTGCACACTGATCGAAATTTCTATTTCAAAATTACTTCAGTAGAAATGATCGTCTGCAGCTTTGTAATATCTTGCTATTCATGCAGATCGAGAAGAGACAACCCATATCAGACACCAGTCGCATTTCAGCCAACCAGATGTCTCAGTCTTTCATTCAACTCCTTTTCCTGTTTCAACAGGTTGCTAGAGTGCTTCTTGAAAGCATTGAATTCCTGGAACAAAATGAGAACACAAATCAGACTCAAGTCATCTGCTCTTGTATAGTTGTACATGTAAGACTAAACGGACAATACAGGGTTTGCCACAAATGATTGTTCTGCTACACACAACCATAAACTCATAAGCAGAGAAAAAGTGTGTGGAATGTGCTTACAAACCAAAACAAAACCACAAAATTGTGACAAGAGAAGTGGAGATAGCCAAACTTGGAGCTTCTTGCTTGGGCCATGAGAATCCTGTTGGAGCAAACAATTTGTGCTTGTTTTTAATTTTTGTCATTGTCCAATCTTTGGTATCACCCTTATGAAGTGGAGAAGGATGTTAAACCATCAAGCAAACAACAGACGTACAACAAACACGTACACTCACACAGCGGCCCCCGTAGTGTAGTGGTTAGCACTTCGGACCATGGACCGGGAGACCCGGGTTCGAGTCCCTGCTGAGGCAAGCGGGATTTTTCCTACCTAGGTCGGCTCCTACCAAGAGCGGGTGTGCTATGGGCCCAATGGGGAGGCTGTTGCCACACAGCCGAGATTCACCCACTTCACGGATGCGACTTTTGGGGTGCTTCCCTTGGTATGACACGTCTTATGATGTGGATGATAACACGGCTGGCACCGCAGGTGCCGAAGTTCCCGGGCCTGGTTAATGCCGTGATATTTATGACATGAAGCGTGGAATGCGGCCCTGTCCCGCAGTCCCAAAGCATACAGACCTCCATAGCATCATCTTACCATCATCCTCATCTCCATCATCATGCATAATAAAAATTGCCCCAGCTTCCGAGCCCTCCGTGGATTCCATCCATTACCAGGGAGGGACACCATTGGAGCCGGCAAAGAGTTGTGGCAGCCAAAAAAAAAACTAGAGAGGCAAAAGCCCCCATGGCTCCCTTGTGACACGGGTTAAGGTCATTCAAATAAGTATGTTTGTAAAAATCTTATTACATGTACTATCATCAAGCCAAGTATTAGTAAGGTGTCTCTGGTGTTCTTAGTTCCTGGCAATATTACACTTTTCCCCAAAACTGACTATATGGCCTTGACCTTGGGCCAAGGTCATTCAAATAAAGATATCAATGTCTATCATTACACCAAGATGGATGCCTCTAGTATTTGTAGTTTCTCCAAAAACGGTAATATTGAAATTCACAACAGACAGCTTTAATGACTCAAGGTCAAGGTCATTTAAAGTGGTATGGGTATATAGTTCTTATCAATGTCTATTAGCATGGCAAGTTTGGCACCTCTGCTGTTTGTTGTTTCTGAGAAAATGCCAATGTTACGGTTTCACAAAAATAGCTTGTACGGCCTTGACCTTGACACAAGGCTATTGAATACATGTATATCTGTTAAGTTCTTATCAATGTCTATCACCATATAAAGTTTAAAACCTCTGGTTTTTGTAGATTCCAAGAAAATGCCAATGCAAAATTTTAAAACAGACAGCTTTAGTGACCTTGACCTTGAGTCAAGGTCATTCAACATGATATGTTTTGAAAGGTCTTACGGCTGTCTATAGGCATGCCAAGTTTGGTGCCTCTGCTTTTTGTAGATTCTGAGAAAATGCCCATGTTAAGGTTTTCTACGGAAATGCGGAAAATAGCTTGTACAGCCTTGACCTTGACACAAGGCCACTGAATACATGTACATCTGTAAAGTTCTTATCAATGTCTATCATCATGCAAAGTTTAAAACCTCTGGTTTTTGTAGATTCCAAGAAAATGCCAATGTAAATTTTTCAAACAAACAGCTTTAGTGACCTTGACCTTGAGTCAAGGTCACTCAGAATGATATATTTTGAAAGGTCTTATGGCTGTCTATCAGCATGCCAAATTTGGTGCCTGTGCTGTTTGTAGATTCTGAGAAAATGCCAATGTTAAGGTTTTCTACGGAAATGCAGAAAATAGCTTGTCTGACCTTGACCTTCACACAAGGCCATTAAATACATGTATATCTGTAAAGTTCTTATCAATGTCTATCATCATGCAAAGTTTAAAACCTCTGGTATTTGTAGACTCCAAGAAAATGCCAATGTAAAATTTTCAAACAGACAGCGTTAGTGACCTTGACCTTGAGTCAAGGTCATTCAAAAGCAAAAAATTTTCACTAATTTTAGTATTTTTTAGTAGGGTTAGCAGTTTACTGTATGCCTTTGTCCTACTCTTCTAGCCAGTAAGTAGCGGGAAAAACCAACCCCTGAGCCATCGGGGACCGAATGGCTGAAGGGAGGTTTAACCAAGCTTAGAGCATTAACTCCCCCTTCCTGGGTATATAGGCGGGTGCGCATCATACCACCCTCAGTTTTACTTGCTGCTCGAACTCCGAGCGGGGCAGGTGGGAGGGTAGTCCGGCAGTAAACTGCTAACCCTACTAAAAAATACTAAAATTAGTGAAAATTTTTTGCTATTTTTTCTCCGAGTTAGCAGTTTACTGTATGCCGAATCCCGAACAGGAGGAGGGAAGGAGTTAAGACCAGTGTCCGAAATGCCAAGTTAATGGATTAAAGAGCAAGTTAATGCCCTAAGCAACAGAGGGGTTAGCCCCCTTTAAACATATCTGATAAAAAAAAAAGACAGCCAGAAAGTAGCAGGAAGAGGGGCTAATCGGACACTGATCGGCTCTGTACACTACCGGATACTTGCGTAGCCGGGTCAGTGGTCCACCGCGTCTGCAGGCAAGGGGCTGTCCGGCAGGCGCAGGTAGAACCTGCCAAAGGTCGTGTGCTGGCTCCAGCCGACCGCCTTTGACAGCTCGATCAGGGACACCCCTCTGTAAAACATCCGAGAGGCCGCCAACGCCCGGATCTCATGAGTGGACAAGCTGCCGCGCGCTGGCCTAGGAGGAGGAGCGGGAGCCGTGACTGTCCTGGATCCGTCACTATGACCCGCCTGGCAGGGCAGAGTGGCAGGGTCGTGAACCACACGTCGGCCGGTATTAGGAGCATCGAGAGGACGAGGGTGGCGAGGGCGGACCTCCTGGGAGAGCGGGCGGGCCGACTCACAGGAGGTGGTGGTGGCAGGAGGAGACGTAGCAGGGAACGCCGAGGATGAACCTGCCTGATCCTGATCCTGATTAGAACTGTAGACCTTGATGAGGAGCTTCCTCACGAAGGACGACAGAAGCTGTGGAGACATCTTCTTGCCCGGGGGAGCAAGAAACAGGGGATCCAACTGACGTCTAAGAGCGCGTGTAGACCTGAGGTAGACACGGAGAGCTCTGACAGGACAGGCCTTGTCGTCTTGCAGCGGCTTGAGCGTGAAGGCCTGATTCACCCAATCTGGTAAACGATTCTTGGCGATGAAACCGGGGCACGTAAGAAGCGACACGGAGCCATCGTCATTCCAGCGCATGCAATCAGAACGCGCCGACAGAGCGTGCACCTCACTGATTCTCGCGCAGGTGGCCATAGCGACGAGAAACACAGTCTTTTCCAGCAAGGCATCCGCAGGGGCAGAATCTAGAGGCTCATATGGGGGAGACTCCAGAAAACGAAGGACCTGGGGCAGAGACCACTTCGGCAAGAGACGAGTTACACGAGGCCGCTCGATGTCGAAGTTGTTAAGCAGACTGGAAAGTCGGGGGTTCCGTCCAGGGTCCGGGCGCCCTAAGAGGCGATACTCTCTTGCAATACAGGAGCGATAACCTCTGATGGTAACAGGCTGGAGGCCTTTCTCGGAGAAAAGAAACAGAAAGAAATCCGCCAACTGGGGTGTGGATAGGCTGAACGGGTCTAAGGCACGCTCTGAGCAATAGTCTGCAAACATTTCCCACTTCTGGTCGTAAACGCTCAAAGTGGAACTCCGTCTGTCCCGCGCGATGCGCGCCACAACCTCAGAGCTGAAGTCTTCTGCACGGAGGGCCTGGAACTCAGCCTGAAGGCGTGTAAGTTGAGACCTAGAATGTCGGGATGACGAATCTGTGGGTCTGACTGAAGGAGCAGATCTGGCCGGGTGGGGAGCCGTATGGGCACATCTACCAGGAGATCGAGCAGGGGGGAGATCCACGATCTGTTCCACCTGAGCGGGGCGATAAGGGTGAGATCGCACTGAAACAGGGGAAGGCGGCTGACGATCTTCGCTACCAGAGGGAACGGCGGGAAGACGTAGGCGTCTATGTCCGTCCAACTGAACGTAAGTGCGTCTAGAGCCAGAGCAAGGGGATCGGGAAAGGGAGAGATGAAGCGGGGAAGCTTCTTGTTGAATCGGGTGGCACATAGGTCTAGTGTCATGGTGGGAAAACGCTCGAGGAGGCGGTTGAAGACCTGGGGATGAAGCTCCCACTCCGTGGGGAGAGGTAGCTGGCGTGAGAGGCCGTCTGCTAGCACGTTGAGACGACCCGGAATGTGCCGCACCAGAAGAACGATCCCCGCTGCCGCACACCACTGGAGAAGGTGAATCACTTCTTGACAGAGAGCTCGTGAGGTTGCGAATGTAAGCCATCACCGTAGTGTTGTCTGTCAGAAGCATAACGGTTTGTCCCTGAAGACGGAGACGCCAGTAGGAGAGCGCGTAGTAAACTGCCTTCAGTTCCAGACGGTTGATGTGGAGAGCAGCTTCCAGCGGAGTCCAGAGGCCTGACGTCATCTCGAAGGACGGGAGAAGATGAGCGCCCCACCCGGTGAGAGATGCGTCGGTGCACAACGAAACAGTGGCTGTCTGAGGTGCGAGAGAGACTCCCTTCTGTAACCACTGACGATTCATCCAGGGATGGAGCGCCTGAATTAAGTCCGGAGATACCGGAAGAGGATAATCCCATGGCTGCGTGGCTTGGCACCAGAGATCCTGCAAGGCCCACTGAAGCGGTCTGACAGCTAGTCTGCCTGCCGGAAGAAGATCTGCTGCCGCTGAGCACATACCGAGCACGGTGGCTATCTGCCTGGGCGTGGTAGTTCGCTGCGAACTCAGCTCTATGACTGCCGCTATGAGTTTGTCTCTGCGTTGGTCCGTCAGAGTCACTAACGGAATGTCCGTAAGAAACATCATACCCAGATGCACAAAACGCTGAGAGGGGATGAGGTCCGACTTCTGTAAGTTGACAATCCACCCTAGCTGAGTGAGCGTCTCTCTTAGCGTTGCCAAGTCGCGCTGAAGAGTGATGGGGCAGAGATTCTTCTGAAGGATATCGTCGAGGTAGCTTGATAAACTCGACGAGGTCCTCTGGCGCACCACAGACATCACAGCGTCCATCAACCGTGTGAAGGCCCAAGGGCTGATGTTCAGTCCGAAGGGCATAGCTCTGAAGGCATACACTGCACCGTCTAAGGCAAACCGAAGGTAGCGTTGGGCGGAGCGATGCATGGGGATGTGGAGATAAGCGTCCGTCAGGTCCAGACTTACTGCATATTCCCCCGGTAAGATCGACTGACGCAGAGCACGAGCTGTTTCCATTCTGAAGTGCGGTGCCGTGATCTGCAGGTTGAGCCTGCTCAAGTCTATAATCGGCCTCCATCGACCTCCCGGCTTGGGCACCACGAACATGTGGGAGTAGTACCCGGGTGAGGACGGATCGTTGACTAGTTCGATCGCTTGCTTGGCAAGAAGAGCGGCTACTTCTGTCCTTAGGGCAGCTGCCCGATCCGGAGCTGCAGGCAGGGAGATCCACTGAGGCGAGGTCGTGAGCGGGGGAGGAGCCGTGAAGGAAATGCGTAACCCTTCCCTCACTACCGAAAGGACCCAGGGATCGTGAGGAAACAGGTCCGTCCAGCGGGGAAGGAAGAGAGAGAGTCTGGCCCCGACGGGGAAGGCGTCATTTCTGGGTGGAGGTAGACGGGGCGGGTTTGGTGGAGGACTGGGTTCTCCTACCTGACTGTTGATCCCGTCTGTTGGAGGAACGGGGAGCACGACGGGGCTGCTTCCGTTTAGACTGAAAGGGCTTCTTAGGCGGAGGGGGCGCCGACATGGGGGGCCTAGAGGAATGGGGCTTGGGATTGGAGAACGCCCTAGCCTGTTTGCGAAATTTCTTGACAGCTGAAGAAGCCTCGGGACCGAAGACAGCTGGCGCATCGATGGATGAGCGGCGGCACTGGCGACGAACATCTTCAGGAAGAGCAGAAGCCCGCAAGTAAGTGTCTCTACGCAGCAACTTGAGGTTGACTGCAGAAGTGGTAGCTAACGTGGAGAGATCAGCAAGCCCCTCCCGAAGCACAGAAGAGACGGTAATCGCAGAGTCCAGATCAGCAGAATCGTTCGTCAGAAGCGAGTCTAAAGTCTTAGACGCAAGCTCACAAAACGACGTTACCTCCAGGGAACGGCGCGCAACAGTCTCTAATAAGTCAACCTCACGTGACTGCAGGGTCAGAGTCGATGACTTCGAAGATAATTCCGGCTCTTCAGGCGTGATGAGATGCTGCGTTGG
This sequence comes from Batillaria attramentaria, assembly GCA_018292915.2. Taxonomy (NCBI): domain Eukaryota; kingdom Metazoa; phylum Mollusca; class Gastropoda; family Batillariidae; genus Batillaria; species Batillaria attramentaria. Next base: position 2,619,466 of record JACVVK020000035.1, on the reverse strand, counting down.
CCAGAACGAACTTGGGAGCTTATATCTGTTCAACTTGGCGTTGAGGAGTGACGCCGGAATACAAGGACCGACGAACTTATCTTCCCTCACAGCTTTATTAGCATTCTCCCATGCCTCGTTGAGCTGACTAGAGGCTGGTAGCGCGTCACTCACAAAGGCTGGACGACGAGAAGCTAAACGATAACGCTGAGTATCATCCTGAGGGAACACAGCTTCACGCTCCCGCAAGAGCGCAACAGTAGCAGCAAAGGGTCTCTGGTCCTGTGCAGGGAGTGGGCTCGTAGAGACTCGAAGAGCGGGAACGAGAACGAGAACGGGAGCGGGTGTGATGGGCGCTTGACACACTGAGACGCCGCGACGAACACCTCGAGCGAGAGCGGGAGCGGGAACGAGGGCGGCGGTGAGCGTGTCCATGCCTGCGCCGGCGACGACCGTGGGAGGTAGAACGGCGGCGACTAGAATGATGACGGCGTCCAGAACTATAATGACGCCTACGTGAGTGACGCCGGCGGCTGGGAGAACGCCGACGCTGATGATGACGGCGACGGGAGCGCCGGCTTGAACTCCGAGAACTGCGTGACCGCCCAGAAGAGCGCGAAGCAAAGCTCGACGAAGAAGGCGAACGTCTGTGACGATAAGAGCGCTCATGGGAGGATGCGACAACACGCCTACGTGGCGAAGGCTGCGGAAGCGGCACGGCCATGGGCAGGTTAGGAACATGTATTGGATGCTCAGGATCCTGTGCAACATATAAGACTGGACGAACATCCTTGTCATCAATGGCTGGGTCCGACATCGTGGAAATACGCTACGGGCACAGCAGGTGACGTTAGGAAATAACACAACTCAACACTGCTCTTCAGAGCTAGACTCCGAAGAGTGAGCGCCGAGCGAAGATTTGTCACTGGAGTACACGAATACGTGGGTGCGGGGGAAAAAAACAAAAAACCCACAAGTCCACACAATAGAGCAGCGTGTGAAAATTGCAAAGACCACACAGCGCAACTCCCCGAAGCTATTCCCCAGAGAGAAAACACCGTGGAAAGTTCAGTCACTGAAGAAAACACGCCACGTAGAGAAGAAAAACACAAGGTCAAGATGGCGACGCCCGGTCAAACCGGTGAGCACTAGTCAGTGAGTGGGTGCGTGGAAGGCTGCGGGGCAGCCAAGGCACTTGCAACACGGCGACTACGGAGCAAAACTGTGGCCGCAAGACAAACACTGACGTTCCGTGGCACCCACCAAAGAGAAGCTTGTACAAAGATCCTAAAGTCTTCCTAAAGTCACAACTCCAAAGACTTATAAAACGTAGTGAAGAAGCAGAAGGCACTGCGAGGCTAGAGGGCACTGGTGTGTCTCAAGGCGAGCAGGAAGTGAAACTGAGGGTGGTATGATGCGCACCCGCCTATATACCCAGGAAGGGGGAGTTAATGCTCTAAGCTTGGTTAAACCTCCCTTCAGCCATTCGGTCCCCGATGGCTCAGGGGTTGGTTTTTCCCGCTACTTACTGGCTAGAAGAGTAGGTAAAGGCATACAGTAAACTGCTAACTCGGAGAAAAAATGATATATTTTGAAAGGTCTTATGGCTGTCTATCAGCAGGCCAAGTTTGGTGACTCTGCTCTTTGTAGATTCTAAGAAAATGCCAATGTTAAGGTTTACTGCGGACACACCCACAGACACACACACACACACACACACAGACAGACGACGGAGGGTTATAACATAGACTCCCATTGTTACACAAGGGAGCCAACAAAAAACGTACACTCACCCTTTCCATTTCTGCATACTTGTCTTCTGCGTCGGCAAGCTCCCCCCTCAGTTTCTTGACTTGAAGGTTGGTGTTCACCGCGGCTGCCTCTTGACTGAGAAAAATGACAGATTTCATTTACCACAAGGAAACAATAATGTAGGGGTTGGTTTTTTTTTTTGGGGGGGGGGGGGGGGGGGGGGAGCACAAAACTGGAAAGACACTGGCTCCCGTAGTGTAGTGGTTAGCACTTCGGACTATGGGCCGGGAGACCCGAGTTCGAGTCCCAGCCAAGGCAAGCGGGATTTTTCCAACCTAGGTCGGCTCCTACCCAGAGCGGGTGTGCTATGGGCCCAATGGGGAGGCTGTTGCCACACAGCCGAGATTCACCCACTTCACGGGTGCGACTTTGGGGGTGCTTCCCTTGGTATGACACGTCTTATGGCGTGGATGATTACACGGTCGGCACCGCAGGTGCCGTAGTTCCTGGGCCTGGTTAATGCCGTGATATTTATGACAGGAAGCGTGGAATGCGGCCCTGTCCCGCAGTCCCAAACCACATGGACCTCCATAGCATCATCTTACCATCATCCTCATCTCCATCATCATGCATAGTAAAAATTGCCCCAACTTCCGAGCCCTCCGTGGATTCCACCCATTACCAGGGAGGAACACCACTGGAGCCAGCAAAGAGTTGTGGCAGCAAAAAAATAAACAAAATAAAAACAACCAAAAAAACTGGAAAGACTGACAATTTTGGCATTTGATTCACATCGTGTTTCAGTCATTGCATGTGTTGCACTAGACCACGGTGCAAGATCACTGAAAAGTACAGGATTGTTTTCAGTCCACAAATATTTGGATGAGTCCTTCAAGTGCATCCTCTTCAACCAAAGCCTCACAGTAAGTCGGAATACAAATGGATTCGTTTAAAGAACACCTAAAGGAAAAACATGGTCAAGGACTTACTCAAATTTGTCCTGCATGGCTCTGACTTGTTTCTCTGCATCCTCTGCTTTCTTCAGGAGCTTCTTGTTTTCAAACTGTTCCTTCTGGAAAAATGTAAGAAATAAGAATAATAATAATGATGACTTTCATGGCACCTATCCTTTGCGCAACTCACAAATGGGGTAAGTGGGGGTGGAGGGCGTGTGGAGAGTTGCACACCCAAGCAACAGGGACCATCTTGCATCTATGCACAGGTAGTAGAGCTGCCCAAGCAACAGACTATCTTGGGGGTGTGGGGGTACCATAACACCAACAGGTAAATAAACAGTTTTCAAACACAAATTACCCTCAACACACAGACACAGTGTCACACACGTGAGCAAGACAGGCAAGGACTGGTGCAGTGTGCTGATAGTCTATTGTGACTCAGTGCTGCAACAAGGTTTTCAAAGCAAACTATAAGGTGATGTGATGTGTGTGTGTGTCAGTGTGTGAGTGAGTGTGTGCATGTGGGTGTGGGTGTGTGCATGAGAGAGAGAGAGAGAGTATAAGAATGCCTGTGTTCTGTTTTTAGCCCAGCGTTCAGCTTATAAATGAACTCGATCTTACGCTATTTCTTTCTTAATTCTTAATTAATTTTAAATTAATACAATTACTTGAGTCTATGATTAATATTGATTGTTCTTAATTATTTATTTGTTGATTTATACTGAGCCTGTCTTAATCTTAATTGCCCATTTCGGGATGAATAAAGTGCAATTGAATTGAATTGAATTGAACTGACTGCACATTGTCATTTCATATAAAAGCTGTCCTATTTGGTTTGGTGGTGGTGTTTTTTTGTTGTCGTTGTTTGCTTGCCATTTGTTGTTGTTGCTGCATTTGTTTTTTATTGTTTTGGGTTCTTTCTTGGGGGTGGGGGGGGGGGGGTGAGTCGTTGGGTTTCTTGTGCTGTTACACATGAGATGAAATGTAAGAGAGAAGTACAACAAAAGCAACACGCCAAATGTGACCTGTATGAGTTTGCCCCGTTGCATGGCAAGATCCAAGAGTTCATCCCTCTCCTTCGTCAGGGCGGCCATCTTGCTGGAGAGGTCCTGCTCCAGAGTGTGACGACTGTCCTGTTGAGACTGCAGCTTGTGGCTGGCGCCTGAAACAAGTATACATACATGCACATCATTTAAAACTAATATTTGTCAGATATTCATACAAATACATACAATGCATAGATATGCAGGGCTTTATAATTCGTAATACATCTACAATCAATTTTGAAACAAATGTCCTGTACTTTCTGCGACTGCACCACAGTCGCCATCATTCATGAAAAATGTCCGAAACTTTCGGTCAGCCAAAACATTTGTCCTATTTATTCTTCCCACACACATGAAGTCCTGCATGTGTCTTCACAGTAAACTGATAAAAAAAAAGAAAAAAAGTTAAAAACCAGGAGCGCACATGCCAGCAGATCAACACAGATGACACTGAACTTGGGCCAAATATTGTGATATATTCAGATGTACAGCAACACCTGTCCAAGCAACCATCTTTATGAGGATCGGACTCATTTCAAGATCATCAAATTGTCACCGAAATGACCTGACTGATGCAGCCACACCTGTCAAAGTCATCTACCGATACACTGCAGTGACTTATTTCAAGGTAAATGGTCTTTCACTCAAAAAAGCAACTGTCTGTGTAATAGGGATATCATTCCCTGGCCTTTCACACAGGTTTGACTGTACAGGTACCACGAATGTTGCAACATGGATGCAAAGCATGCAAGTGTGTCAACAGCATGCAAAGGGTTGCCGGGTTGCTTGGCATGCACTCAAGCCAAACGGCAATAATTAACCCTTGCTGAATCACACTAACCCTCCAAGATTTGCTGTTTTTTGTTTTCGTTTTTGTGGAAATTATCACGCTCTTCAAGCTTCCCTGACAGCCATTTCCGTGCCGTCCACCAAAGCAAACTGAGTACCGTTTTGACATCAGTTCTCTCCCCTAAGACAAAACGGGTCCATTTTTCATTCAAACCAGTGAAAAATTGATATATGTCACTTAACCTTTACGCATCGGGACGCGAACCGGCTCGCGTCACTCTCAACAGCCGTAGGCACCGAGCCGCGAACCGATTCGCGTCATCCTAAACGGCCAGCAGCTGCATGCGCGTCAGCAGGGAAGTAGGTCACTGGCCAAGCTCGCGATGTCAAAGGATTAAAAGGCTTATCCCAGGTTCCTGTGTGTGTGTGTGTGTGTGTGTGTGTGTGTGTGTGTGTGCGCGCTATACTGAGGGATTCCGCAAAAGCGCTCCCTGGAAATCCTCCCTATAAGGTAGTATGGCATTCACTTTCAGTATACAGCATTAAGATTTCATCATAGGGTCACTTCTGAGACAAAATGTTATTACTACACGCCTGCAAAAAAAAAACAACAACAACCGAAAAGTGGTGTATAGCCTTAACATAATGTGGGACAGATTTATTATAATGCAAGCACAACTACAGTCTGACTTTTGAGTCTCTCCTCAGATTCCTGTAGCCGATGCTGTAAGTCTTTGATCTCCGCAGTGCTTGTTTCAGTCACATGACGCAGCTGCTGCTTGAGGCCATCTTCCCGTCCATGCCAGTCTTGCTGCATCTGTCTGCACACACAATTCCACAACAATCACAGGGTAGGTTGACTTCACTTGCTGCGACACCGGGAAACACATTCCAAATCTACATGTGCTAAGATACAAGTCCTATGCATTTAGCATACAGATGTAATTTTGTGCAATCTCCAATGATACAATAGCATTTATCACAGAAGAACTAACAAATGCAGCATGTGCATTACTGAATGCACATTGAGAACCGTACTTTGTAAGAGGGCAGGCATGGGGGCTTACAGGCCCACTGCAAACAGCATGGAAGAACACACTGAGAAAGTCACTGTGATTAGGTCAACACAGCTCAACACGACTTGACTTTAATAGAGACAATATAAAGAGAAACATCTTGTGTAGTCACACACACACACACACACACACACACACACACACACACACACACACACAGAGTAAGTGGGTGGGTGGGTGCAAGTTTAACATCCTTTTCCACGACATATGGGTGATATCAAAGATGGGGCAATGCGAAAAAGGCCGCACAAATGTTTGGCCCCAGCCAGGATTTGAACTAAGCGAGAGAGAGAGCTAGCTAACCTCACGCTCTGAAGCAAAGCAACATGCATGCATAAATCACAGGCAATGAAAATCATTGCAAATTCTCACCAACCTGAGTTTGGCTTCCATGTTGCTGTTCTGTTCTCTCATGGTGGCAAATTTTTTCTCCAGTTCCTGTATCCTTGCGTCCTTATCCTGTATCGCTCTGGAAAATAGCCTTGCGTTTTCACTCTTTATTCTGGCGTTTTCTTCTCTCAGCTCTTGATTCACCCTCTTGTATTCATCTTTAATCTTGATCATCTCCTCGTGGTTTGTAGCAAGGTGCTGGAAGCGCCCCTCTAGAATATTGTACTTTCTAAGCTCATTTTTAAGCAAATCGTCTGCATGGTCTCTGAACTCGATTAGCTCTTTGTTCACTCTGTCCAGTGTCTGTGCACGAATGATCTCCTCATCTGCCCTTTGCTTCAACACCATGATAAGCCTGGACTGCTCGTCAATTCGAGATCGCAGCATCCCTGCCTCGTTCTTATCATCCTCTTTCAAGTTTTTCAGTTTTGAAAGTGTCTCTCGCATTTCCTGCACATCCTGTTGAACACATTCAAGAAAGAATCAGTTCATGTTTTAAAAAAAACTACAACAAAAACGGATAGGTAAGCACATCTAGCAAAGCCACTTAATTGAAGAAGTAAAGAGAAGTTTATTCAAAGAGCTGACAAGCAAATTTGGTCTAGTGGTTAAGGTATCCGACTTCAGATCCTGAGCCACATGGTTTGAATCCCTGGTGGGCAGGAATTTGGATGGATTTTTCCTTTCAAAATCTACTCAAAATCACATGCTGGCTAGTTTACGGTGCCTGCCCCACCCTCGTGTACACATACACATTTAAATATCAAGTGTGCACGCTAAAAATCCCATATCCATCTTTCAATGAAGAGCAGGGTGTGGCCAGTGACATGGGAAACAGAAGTACTGTCGCACGCACCAGAGTGAATAGCAGGGTGAAGGTTTGCACATAAGGTAGCGCTTAGCGGCAGCAGGCTTTCACTGCTTTATCCGCCAGCCCTGCGGCACCATGAGCATTTCAGAGATGGATATGTGCGCCGAGGAGAAGTCTACCATACCATACCATACCAACATCCTTCACCTCAGTTATTTAATTATCACAACATCCTCTTCACTGCAGCAAAACCTGGTCTCCCAGTTCTCTTTATAAATGCTTAATGAAGAAATGGTATTTCATATATGTATGCCAGAATATGGATTATGACATTGGTATTGTGTGGAAAATAAGAATAAAGTCCTGTTGATGTGTGTGCTTGAATGTCAGATTTTACAGTGATCAGATAGATTGGGTTTGGTGGATAGAGGAGACGGGGATAGTGTTGTTTTTTTGTTATTTTGTTGTTGTTGTTTTGTTTTGTTTTGCTTTTATGCTGTTTGTTCGTGTCCACCATGCCCAAATTTTCCATTTGGAATAATAAAGATTTATTTGAATCATTTCACTTTTCTACGTCACTTTGAAACACAAACACACACATCACTTTGAAACACACACACACACACACACACACACACACACACACACACACACACACACAGAGGCATTTATCAATGGTCAAATTAAAGTTGCACAATAACATGCACTTAGTGAAACATAAATAAGCACTAATTACAAAAAAGAGAAAAAACAATTTCACAACAGCGACAATAGTAATGTGTGTAAGACTAGACTAAAAGTCAATGAAATTTACATAAGTTAAATTGTGCCTGTGAAGTCATCAAATGAAAAGTGTTTTCACTATGACAAAGTGATAACAATAGTATAACAGATAATAACAGCAGTAATCATCATTGTACTTGCCCGACCTTACACTTTATGTGCTATATATATACATGTACTTGATTTTCCATGGCACTTCCAAGATATGGCAAGGACATTTACAATGATGATACAGTTCTTGAACAGGTGAAATATTGAAAAATATTGTGTGAGAAGTGATGTGCACAACTCGAGTGCCACTATATAGTGCCACCAAAAGGAAAGGCATATTCAGTGTCTAAAATCTGTACTTTACCAGTGGACGTCAGGACAGAGAGCTATGAACCAAAGTAGGAATTGAATTTAAGAAGAACATTTACTGTTTTAAATGGTAATATCAGGAGCGTGTCTGTTCCGCTGAACTGCTATCAGAGTTCTACAGAGCTGTCAAAACAGACCCAAAACAATTATAGATCTGAGCGTCGCACCGTTCTTCCCCCTCTCGGGGCCTAAAATATGTATTGGCATGTATGTACACAAGTCCTGTTGGAGACCTAGATTAACATAAGACTTTTTTTTTAATGTTGCGTAATATTCTTGAAATTTCAAGAGCTGATATTTCAATTTTATTTTCTCTCTGAGACTGTTGCTCCAGGCACATTCTTCCGTTGGACGCATCCGGCCACGCAGATTGATCTAGTTATCTTTCACGGACAGACTTACCTTGCTACTGTCTGTGACCATCTGCTTGAGATCGCGCGGTGTTCTCGTGTTTGAAGCCATGGTAAGTTTACTAAGCTCACGAGAAAGACACTAGTCGCCTTTTTTTTCATTCAACCTCTGTCATTCTGCGATGGTTGTGAATGAAAACAATCCTGGTCCGGAAGTGGACGAACGACTTCCGGTAATTTAAAAACATTTTTAAGACAAAAAATTAAATGACTCATACTACATAAAATTACTCTTATATTTATTGTTTTAGTTTGTAATTCGAAGAGGAAAGGAGACACTAAGATTAAACGTAATACGACATAAGTTTACGGCACAGGCAAGGGAGAGCATCATTACTTCCGTTTTTTCGAGGAACGCCACCCGAGGTGCAATTCGGAACCCAAACAATCTTGTACGTGTGCATGTTTGTTTTGTTTATATGTATGCATTTATGAAAGTGATGTAGCTACTTCAGTATTCAATCTTAATTCTATCAGACTAGTGTAGGACTGTTCCGTGAAAATTTTTGGAGAGTTGTGACGTTTTCAAAGTCCACGATAACAAGCTGCAGGGTTCATTTCTCATCCTTGTTGCCTTTTCAAAGTCGCCATACATGCGTTATGTTCTTTCACAGTACATTACAATCATCACTTTACAGTAAACAATAAAACAAAGTACATCACCGTGAAATAATCACCAGTAGGTCAGAGCCGCCCGGTTCGAATCCCTGGTGAGCAGAAAATAGGATGGATTTTTCAAATTTTCCGATTCGAGTCAAAATCACGTGCAGATTTGTTTACGGTGCCTGTCCCGCCCCAGTGTTCCCTGTGATTCGAAAATACAAGGGTCCTCGGGACCCTCTCTCCATTTTTGTCAGGGTCCTTTTGTAAATTTTGAGGGTCCATGGTCTTTTGGTATAAAAATTCTGAAAGTTAAAACCATTTGTTGTTGCTGTTTACAGAAGTATTCAAGTAGGAGAGATGTATGTGAATTTGGCTCAGCGGACGTGCGATGCTGACAGTGTCCGCTGCTAGTAACAGATCGCCTTTTGTTCATTGCGTTTATGGGAGAGTGCTGGAAAGATACTATATGATGTCACGCCGAGACCAAAAACGTGCATCTGCCGTTATGTGCTCTTAGATTTGTGCGTCTGTTTAAGAGCTTTGTGCATACAAATACGCACACCTGTGCATGCAGTCTGTGATGTATACAGTATATTTTCCAATTTGTTTTCAGGTAGATCTGTATGAATCAAGAAGTACACAGCTGAGTTAACGAAGGTCTTGCGTCAGGATGAGTGGGGGCAAGGTGGAGGTGTTGTGGTCGCCCACTGATGATAACACCTTTATCACTTGTGGCTCAGCAATCAACCTTTACCAGGTGGAGACCAGCGCAGCTCACCACAAGCATCCAGAGACCACCTGTAAGTGATTTGATGCGTTTGGGCAAAATCACACATGGCACAAACATCCCCCCCCCAAAAAAAAACCAACAACAACAACAAAAAAACAAAAAAAAACCAAGCAAACAAACAAAACAAGAATAAACACATAACTCTTAACACCTATGGATACAGGTCTTGTGCCAGGCTGTGTCTGTTGTTCACCCCACCCCCACCCCACAAGTCATGCCCCCCACACACCACCACAAGCAGCTGAAACAAAACAAGTGTTACATGTATTTTTTTTTTTCTCTCTCTCTCTCTTTTCAGTGAGAATTTCAGATGACAAATATGCAGTCCACTGTGCTGCAAATTCAGAAATTCACTTCATAAAGGTAAGTCTCAATGAGTGACCTCTCGGGGGAGTAACCACTATTATTATGCAAGTAGCCAGAGAACATGCAACAGTGATCATGTGCCAGGTGTATACACGTACCATATCTCAGTGTGTATCTGTGGTCTGTTGCAGTGTGCAGCATGGTACCCCAAGGCAGAACCCAAAAATCTGTTGGCAGTTGGACAGGCAAACGGACGGGTTGTGTTAACAAGGTATTACCAGATGTCTGATAAGATTTCTTTGCCAAGCGTGCATGACATGTTCGTGCTGCGATTGCTGTCTATTGCAGAGACAGTTGTTTTCGTGGTGAAGACAGTCAGGGAAAGGTTTACCATTCTGATGGAGTACTAGAAACACCATCATTGTTGTTGTTGCTTTTTCTGTCTGTCTGTTGTTTGGTCAGTGTTCCTGACAGCTTTCAAAAGTGAGGGTCACTTTGGCCGTGTATCAAATTCAGGGGGCCATTTTGTAAAAACAGTGAAGTAGAGCCTCAAAATCTCTGCATCAGACTCTGAAAATCTCTGTGTTAACGACGCACATATATACACACATATAATATATAAGGAAAAGGAAGTACGTTTTGTTATATATATATATGTGCGTAATGAGGAACGCTGGTTTGGTTATTGTTTTTATCCCGTCATCTTATTAAATCATCTATCTTTTGCAGTTTTGGTGATCCAGGAGATGATGAATTGATTGGGAAAGAATTTGGTGAATATCTACCTCGTGCTCTTTCTTTTCTTTTCTTTTTTAACTGTCTTATAATGGTAATCCAAGTACAAAGAGGTGGGTTTAACGAGATCCACAGCTTCGAAAAATGTCTAACGTGAGTTTTAGGCACTAAATTAAAGTAAAAGAACAATAATAAAAGAGTATAGATGTATTTGATTCCTATTTCTAGTTCTAGGCAGTATGAAAGAGTGTGTCTGTGTGTCTCAGTGTCTGTCCGTGTGCACGTCAGCACACACATGCATGTATGTGAAGAGTGTGAGTTTTAAGAATAAGGAAAAGAAAGTACGTTTTGTTATGCAAGACAGGGCTGGGTTTTGATGTCAACTGTGTTGCTTTTATCAACAGTTCCAAGGCATTCAAGGCAGTGCAATTTTCTGGCATGGAATCCAGAGGAATCGCATTTGGTGAGGTCACTGTTTGAAACATTCAAACATACACGTGCCTAGTGATAGTTCAGGTGGCTGAAGAGGAAATACTATCAAAGGAAAGTATTTTTGAGAATTCTCTGCAAAATTGTTCTAATGTGAAATTTTTGCTTAAATCGGCTAATTTTGTTTTCAGCTTGTTTTCTTGTTTTTTTGTTTTCCAGTATGGCATAATGTTTGCATGTTTTTTCACGCCAATGTTTTCTTTTGTTCTTTTTCTCCAGTTGACTGAAGGCCTTGAAAAGTTCAGGAATGATGCATGTATTGTCATCTGGGATATCACCTCGTCACACATGACCAGTGACAACTCGGAGCGTTCACGCTACAGCTCCAGTGAACACGGCTCAGTCACCCGACCTTGCTTTGAAATAGGTTAGGAGAGAAACACTACTTGAACATTGGCTGTATCTGCATTGATGATTGGTAATGATATCTTCGTAAGTGACCTGCAGCAAAGTCAAGGTCACAGGACAGTCATAAACGCTTTGCCATTCTGGCAAAGTCAAGGTCACACGGCAGTCATAAAGGCTTTGCCATTCTGGTTTTCCCTGACTCCTGATACATGTGAAGACTGACAGTAGAGTAACTCAGTAAAACTGTATTGTTTGATCACGTGACAAGGTAAATTTCTCTGTGTTTACTAGGTCCTGGTGACACATGTTCGTCGTTCGCGTGGTTCCCTCAGGATGCTCGCACCTTCGTGACAGGGGTCAACAATCGATATCTGCGGGTGTATGATTTGCGAGGTTTGTCCACCTTGATTGCAGTTCTTCTAGAAAAAAAAACATTGAAAGAAAAGCCGACAAGATATATACGTCAGCCAATTTCATCCTATCGGCATAGCTTTTTAGGGCTGTTGCTGTCATTTCATTCTAGTAGACAGTTTTAATGGGTATTACAGTGTTAGTATGTGTATTGTCATTATGTGTCTGAGGGGGGAAAAAAGAAGAATATATACATTAATGGAGGTCATGACACAAGCTGCTGCTTTCTCTTTTTTTTTTCAGACACAGTCAAACCTCGCCTGGTCACTCCACATCGCACGGTATGTGGAGTGTGTGTGGACGCCTTGGACAGTCGACGGCTCGCATCATTTGGAGAGGTGACCCAATAAAACACACCATACCCTGTAATACACTCTCTCTCTCTCACGCACGCACACACACACACACACACACACACACACACACACACACACACACACACCTTCCCCATACTCATTCTCCTCACCTGTACTTAGAAAATACATACTGAAGCTCAGCAAATCATTGTTGGCTTGGACTCAATTTTGAGACCGGATTCGGCTCTTCTTCTGCTTTTGGGAATTAGCCAGACTTAAAATCTTCCACAAAAACAAAACAAAAAAATGCATGAAATGTGATTTAAAAGATGGTGATATCAAAGTAACTGCTTGCTTGTTTAGCGATCCATGTTTTCATACTTTCAGTGTATCATTGAGTTGATGTTTTTCAGTCGCAAGTTGCGGTGTGGGATGTGCGGAGCTTCGACAGACCTGTATCCTTTTCTTGTTACAAGCTAAATTGATGAATTGTAAATTAACGGTACTTCAGTGAACATTTCCCGTCTTGTTACCAAACTACCTGATTCTCAGAGATGTTGTCACAGGGCTGTGTGTTGCGTGGTTTACGTTGTCCTTGACCAGCATACAGATTCTCACGTTCCAAGAGTCCAAACCTGTGGCCAAGATCAGCTGGTGCTTGACAAGGTAAACGAATCTGTATTTGCTCCTCTCTCTCTCTCTCTCTGTGTTGATATTCATGAGGGGTGATTGTACAATGTGAAAAATTGTCATTATTAGAGACTCCACTCTGTTTCAGGCCAGGCATGTTGTGTGTACTGTGTAAAGAGAGTCCCTCTATCCGACTGTACGACATCCGACACGCTGTCATTGTCATTATTAGAGACTCCACTCTGTTTCAGGCCAGGCATGTTGTCTGTACTGTGTAAAGAGAGTCCATCTAGTCCGACTGTACGACATCCGACACGCTGTCATTGTCATTATTAGAGACTCCACTCTGTTTCAGGCCAGGCATGTTGTCTGTACTGTGTAAAGAGAGTCCCTCTATCCGACTGTACGACATCCGACACGCTGTCATTGGTGACTACCTCCATTTTCCTTTTTATATTCACATAAGGAAAAGTCTCCTTGTGCTACTTTTTGACAAATAAATGTGTAATCATGTTTTTCATTGGGTGATGGACATGTCATAGATAACTTTTCATTCATCCTTTTCATTCAGTTGAATGATGCCATTATTGTCAGCCACAGTATCACAGGCATGGGTGACAAGTCAGTCTGGGTGACCTAAAATTCTGTTTGCTGAGCAACACATGGGTCGTATACAACTGTGGCTAATAGACAGCAGATAGTAGAATACCATACCATAGACTGACTGACACACTTAGGCCCATGGCTCCCTGTGGAGCATAGGCCATCGACGACCGTTTGACTTCGCACTCGGTTCTGGGCTGTTCTTGTCACTCCAACCCAGTTGGTCCCTTGCTTGCTTAACTCTGCCTCCATGTCCCGCCTCCAGCTGTTGCGAGGCCGGCCTCTCTTCCTCTTCATACCATAGAAGCACCATCAAATTCTTTTTTTCAAATTCAATTTTTCGAGTTGATACAGTTTGTGTTTGGCTGGGGTGTTATATCCACCGCCCCTGCACCCTGTCCTGAGTTTGAGTCTTTTCAAAATTTAAGTGCGTCACCCATGCATATGCCAGTTTCTGGAGGTGTTCTAACAGATGGTTTGTGCTTTCAGGTTCTGATGACATTGAACCGGTAACAATTGACAGAAATGTTCAACGTAAGTGAAAGATTACAGTTTATCTTTTATCACTCTTTCAAACCCTTTCCCAGAGTGCTGTGAGCACTGATCAGTTAGGATGAAGCCTTGTGTTGTATCAAATCTTCATCACCATCATCATCATTGTCATCATCATCATCATTGTCATCATCATCAGTTATGTTTTTGTATATTATATATCTATATACATATATATTTTTCAAATTACTGTTTGCAGCATGTGGTCAGAACCCTCTGTCATCGTTTGCCTGGCACCCACGACACGAGAACCGCCTGCTAGCCATTGTCAGTCCCAACCAGATGAGGGATATGGTCATCTTTGAGAGGATGCCATTGGTAAATAGAAATATTATGCATTATTTTCATGCTGTTTCATTTTATTTTTTCCTTATTTTTCTTAACTTTCTAAGTGCGTACAGCTCCTTGAGTATAGGCGCTATATAAGTATCCATTATTATTATGACAGTATGACTCGTACACAGCTTGAGCATCACATTCCTTGGTGTTTAGATATTCCAGGCATGGGAATTGTCCGCCTAAATGAAATTGGGTTTCCGCCTAAAAAAAAGGAAATTTCCGCCTAAAAGAGTCTGTATTTTCCGCCTAAATCAAATTGGGTTTCCGCCTAAAAAAAAAAATTCCGCCTAAAAAAGTCTGGTTGATTAAAAAAAAAAAAATGCAACTCCGCTTTTCTTTTCACCGATTGCCGCCGAGTTGTACAGCGTTTTTGTTCCGTTCGTTCTACCCCCCCCCCCCCCCCCCCCCCCCCCAGCTTTTCAGTTTCTTTGGGTAAAGTCCGTCCTTCCGAGTTTGTGCACCACGAAAATTTCAGTCTTTTTTGAAATAAAAGGTTTAAAATAACAACAACAGTGTGTGTGTCAAACTTACAACAACGGGTGAACATAACCAAACTGATTTTCATAATGCTGTTCATGTTGTGGCCAGGCCTGGTCCCCACAGTTCAACCTGACCTGGGCCAACGGGAAACGAACCATGAACTGTGTGTTTGGAGGCCCCTTTGACAAGCTCGACATCTCTGCACGCATGAGGCAGCGAGCTCTTGCTGGTTATGGGATGCAGGTCTGTATCTGTGTATTTGCGTGCGTGCTTATGAAGAGAGAGGAGGAAGGAGCAAGACAACGATTTTTCAGAAGTTTTAATGTGTGATTTTGTTGGTTTTGCAGGCAGAGAACATACTGCACAATGCACTGATTGTGGCCGAGGAGAAACACTTGCAGGGGCTGTGGAAGTGGATTAGCTGTATCCTTTTCCATTTTACCTAGTTTCAATTGATTCTGAAAGCAAAATGCCAGTCAGTAGCAGAATTGGGAGACTACCACCTCAAAAATATATATGCTGAAAAAAATCTCCAGCCTCACTGTTTACATTAAAAAAAAAAAAAAATCAAAGATGGTGTGCACATCTTTAGGGATTAGATGAAACAGTTTGTTTAAAAAAATTAACAGTTTTTGCATTTTCAAGATTTGGAATTTGTTCTTTTTATTTTTACTCAGAATGCAGCTTTTACTTGCAGATGACACATAGTTTATAGTGTTTACTGGGGCGGTCGGTGGTCTCTGGGGCGGTCGGTGGTCTAGTGGTTAAGAGACTTGTCACCAATGCGAGAGGTCATGGGTTCGAGCCCCACTCGGGGCAAAAATTTTTCCTTCTCGTATGTGGCACCGTTCATTCGGGCCGATCGTCGGGGGTTCTCTCCGGGTACTCCGGCTTCCTCCCCCTCTGCTTTGGAAATGTTCAGCCTACCAAGTTTGAAAAATAAATGCATATCTAAATTCCGAAATTTAAATAGCTGAGCTGACCCTTCGCACCACGTGATTGTAATACGTTTATGTCCTGTGTGTGAGAGAATGCATGTGATTCACGTAAGCGTGCGTGTTGGGTTTAGCTCGCGGCGCTTTGAGCCAAAAAATATTTGTGATAAAGCGCCTTATTAATGCGATTATTATTATTATTATTATTGCCAGATGCCTTCATTACTTTCAAACCTACTCTTGCCAAATCTGCTCATAGACTGTCAATGGGATGAGCAACCTTAATGTGTGGTAGGAAAGTCACAGCTTTGCATATTCAACTTATATTTTCACGTTGGGGAAATTCATTTGGAGAGACAAAGAGAACAGAACAGGGTCAAAGAACAGCTCATGGGCTGTATCGTATAATCCACACACACACACACTCTGTCTCTCTGTCTGTCTCTCTCTCTCTCCACCATGGTTTTTGTTGCCATCCTTGTTGTCACACTTGTGTGAGAGGGAATACATGTATCATTTCTAGTTTGCTTGCCTGAGCCGGGATGGATTTACTCGTGTTACGTGGTGAATGTTTCAAGAGCCCCTTGTCTTACTGAGGTATTCGGTGACTCAGACCTACACTCTTCACGTAGCGAGTTCTTATATTGACTGCGGAAGAAGTCTCATTCACTCACGCAAAGACGCGTGAGCGCGTAGAAAAGTTACAGCTGTGTGGAGTTTATTGCAGCACGTCTCTGGTGTCACACTGCACTCTCAAGCTTCGCACATATAAGCTTCTCTCGTGCACACAAAGGGTGTAGGCCTGAGTCACCATATACCTCGGTAAGACGATGAGCTCTTCAGACATTCACCACGTAACACCTCGAGAGAAGCTGATGACATAATCACAGGCTAAACCTTAACCAGTATCAGTAGTTCGGCAGTGCCAGCGAAAGCCAGCACCTTCCAGCAAGCGCGGCCCAGTCTACAACATGGGAGTGAAACAGATTTTGAAATACTACACGGACCAGTCAAACACCATGGAAAGTGACCAGGCTTACGTCCAGTGGCAGCCGTCAGATGGTGTGGCGTTCTCCATCAAACACCATTACCGCAGCCAGGAAAGGTATGGCAGGTTTTGTAGATTTAGTGATAATAATAATTACAATTGTGTGTTGTGTTTGGCCAGTTTCTTGGCTCGGTGGGCTGCAAACTGAACCCAACACACACGCTTATGTGAATCATGTGCATTCTCTCACACACTGAACATGAACATGAACACGTGTTAAGGTCAGCTCAGGTACGTGTTCTTGCATTTTGAAATTCAGGATTGCATTTGTTTTTTAATTTTTGTGGAATAACTATATTGACTTGAAAGCAGAGGGGGTGGAAGCTGGAGTGCACAAGGAGAGCCCTCTACAACCATCCTAAATGAACACGTATTTATTATGTGTGTTTTTAGTTTTAGTAATTTACTCCATGTATGTAGGCCTGTTGAACAGTACTGGCTGATGGATAGTAGATTAGCAAGGAAGGTTTTTGGCAGCCTGCAGCATCTGCTATGTATGGCAGTTCTTGCACACAGAACAGGCATCACGTCTTATTGATAAAGAAGACAGAGAAGCATGAAGGCTTTTGGTTTTGGGTGGAACTTTTCAAAATTGTTTGTGTACATCATTGAAATAGCAGTATGCTTTCTTGCTTTCAGGTCTTTGGCTTTGGCTCTGTGCGGATGGATACCAGATACCAACCCAACAGAATTCAACATCTACCTTGACAAGTAAGCCTAAAAGTCTCAATCCCAAGTTCAAGTGTATTTTTACTTTCAGGGTACTAATCTTCACAGTGACACTGTTGACTCAATATCTGTTTGATGTGAAATTGATGTACACAGAATAGTGCCTTTTGTAGATGTTGTTTTATGTTGTGCAGACTTGACTTATGATTCGTATTTTTGCCCACAGCCTGACAGAAAACGGAGAAGTGGAGAAGGCCGCAGCCATTGCTATATTCACTCTCAAGATGAAGAAAGCGCTAGGCATTCTCTCTTCATCTGCAGCAGGAGCCACAAACAATGGTAGGTTTCTTCTCTTCACTTGTCAAAGACTCGTTCAGAGTCTGGTCTCTTTGGCCGGCCCATAGTGATTTAGGCAAACAAGGGGAGTCCCACCCCATAGACTAATGTTTGAACGTTTGTCATGAGTGAGTGGTATTGTATTGAATAAAGAGTATGTCATACCTCTGGGGTTTTTTTTTCCTTTAGAAATTTCAGCATAAGGTACGATGCATCCTGATCTCAGGCTATCCTTCACGTCAGCACGTGGTGTGTTGAGGATGGGTCAGGCTATCCTTCACGTCAGCACGTGGTGTGTTGAGGATGGGTCAGGCTATCCTTCACGTCAGCACGTGGTGTGTTGAGGATGGGTCAGGCTATCCTTCACGTCAGCACGTGGTGTGTTGAGGATGGGTCAGGCTATCCTTCACGTCAGCAGGTGGTGTGTTGAGGATGGGTCAGGCTATCCTTCACGTCAGCAGGTGGTGTGTTGAGGATGGGTCAGGCTATCCTTCACGTCAGCACGTGGTGTGTTGAGGATGGGTCAGGCTATCCTTCACGTCAGCACGTGGTGTGTTGAGGATGGGTCAGGCTATCCTTCACGTCAGCACGTGGTGTGTTGAGGATGGGTCAGGCTATCCTTCACGTCAGCAGGTGGTGTGTTGAGGATGGGTCAGGCTATCCTTCACGTCAGCAGGTGGTGTGTTGAGGATGGGTCAGGCTATCCTTCACGTCAGCAGGTGGTGTGTTGAGGATGGGTCAGGCTATCCTTCACGTCAGCAGGTGGTGTGTTGAGGATGGGTCAGGCTATCCTTCACGTCAGCACGTGGTGTGTTGAGGATGGGTCAGGCTATCGAACGAACGAACATTTTTTATTCCAGGCACAGGTACAAAACCCCTTGCCGGGGGGGGGGGGGGGGGGGGGGGGGGGGGGTAGAGTAATACATGTTGCAGCTGCAAACTCTCTCTCTCTCTCTCTCTCTCTCTCACACACACACACACACACACACACACACACACACACACACACACACACACGTACGTGCGCTTGGACATCCGTGCATACTGCGCGCAAGCATGCACGCCAACAGTAGGTGGAAAATGGAAATCAGCTTATACAAGTTTCCAAGGCCATCGCCCCATTATGCACTTTACGTGATATGAACGTATACACATACATATAAACGCACACACATACATGCACATGTACACACATATATGCACTCATACACATACATATGCACACGCGCATACACCCATACGCACTCATACATATGTGCACACATACACACACGCATACATACAAGTGCGCACATAATTGTTGGTTCAATAATACACTGTGCCTTAGCTTTTTACTACATAATACACCAGTTAAAAAACTTTCAACCACAGGCCTTTTGACATGTGTGGACTATCTATTGCTACCTATTCACCAGCGACAGCTGCCCGAACCTCTAGTGCTTTGTAGATGAACCAAGACATCTGTCTTGCCTGGCAGCCGTTTTGCGCTTTCATAATTTCCGTGAAGGCAATTTTCTGGTTCGTTATTTGTATGTTTTTTAACCGGTCTGGTCTGATTTGGTCATACCCTGGGCACCCAAACAAAACGTGCAATTCATCTTCATATGTTCTGGGACAAAAAGGACAGCTATAATCAAGGTTCGGATCATTCCTTCTATACCTATATTTATGTGTTGTTATTTGGCTGATTCCAAGTCTAAATTTCACAAACGCGTCTTTGAAGCATTTTATCTGTATTTGCTCTAGGTATTTTTCAGGTTCTAAAATGGACTTAAAAGTCCTGTACACATCGTAACGATGTGATTCAATCAGGTTTGCATGCCAAGTCTGTCCGCATACGTCAATAAGTCTTTGTCGTAGTTCGCGCAGGAATGCATTTTCGTTTACTACGCCCTGTTCTAGCCATACAAAACCAAATCCCATCCTGCCGAGGAACGTACGGATTTTTGATGCCCAGCAGTCCTGACCGTTTTCATCCATTCTTTTCAGCATCACATACGCTTGTTTTGGTAGCCTGTCAAAATCAAATTTAATAATTCTAAGCCAGAACTTAATTACTCTAATGTAACTGTTAACATGCAGGGGATATCTTCCTAATTCTCCATAAGCCATAACGTTAGGTGTGCGATCTGTTACTCCCAAAAAGCGTTTACATACATGGGTGTGAATTTTTTCAGCTGGGCTGTTTTCGAAGTATAGGCCCCATACCTCGGCAGCATAAAGTAGGACTGGCTGTACCTGTGTATCGAACAGTTTAAAGAAGGTTCTTCGAGTCATGGGATCCAGTGACTTTTTCGCTCTGAGCAGCTGAAATGCTGCTTTCTTGCCTCTCACGGCTAACTGATTTACACTTTGTGTTAGGGACATGGTGGGGGTGAATGTAAAGCCTAGATAGACAAACCTGTTAACTACTTCTATTTCTTTTGTGCCAATAGACCATTTCTCTCTGCTGCTGAGGGTACCTCCCTTCCTAAATACCATAACTTTAGTTTTCTCACAGTTAATTTCTAGGCCCCTGTCGGCGCAGGCGTCCTGCAGGCAGTTAAGTTGGTTTTGTAGGCCAATAGGAGACTCAGAAAGTAGTGCCAGGTCATCAGCAAAGAGTAGAATAAAGAGTTCTATCAGCCCTGGAAGTAACTGGATCCCATGCCTCCCCTGTTCTTGTATTAATACTGCTATTTCATTAATAATAACCGAGAAAAATGTCGTGCTAGCGACGCATCCTTGTCTCAAGCCTTTGGGACATGAGAAAAAATCTGTATATTCACTATTCACCCTCACACATGCCTCAAGATCACTGTACATGGCTATTACAGCACGGAGGAAAGTTTTTGATACACCACTATTGATGAGTGCAGTAAGTAGGGTGCGGTGTCTTATTGAGTCGTAAGCAGTTTTCAGATCGACGAAAGCGACATACAATTTCCTGCCATCCTTGCTCAAATGCTGCTCAATGATGGCACAGAGGGTGAAGATATGGTCGGTTGTCCGGTAACCCTTTCTGAACCCAGCTTGTAATTCTGTTATTTTCTGGTTCTCCTCAAGCCATGTGTATAGTCTAGTGTTGAGAATGTTTACGTAACATTTACCTATAATGCTCAAAAGCGAAATTCCCCTGTAATTGCTTGCCTTGTTCCTATCTCCCTTTTTATACAGTGGCACCACAATAGCTTTGGCCCATGACGTGGGGTAAATGCCTTTGCTAAAGATCACATTAAATAGTTCAGTTAGGAAGCCTGACAAAACACCACCGGCGGCCGTTAGCATCTCACCCACTATGCCATCTATGCCAGCAGCCTTCCTTGGTTTCAGTCTTTTAATAGCCTGCAGTACTTCTTGTTGTGAAATAGGTTTATCTAACTCCTCCACACTGGGCCGACTATCTGTAACATCTATCATGTCAGTATCCTGGTCCGTCTCATTACCCACGTCATACAAGTTTTTAAAATGTGTAAACCATTCTGCTTTAGGCACATTTCCGGCATCACTTGCCCCTCTCAACCCTACACACCGTCTAAGTTCTTTCCAAAATGTTTGACTATGATTAATGTTGTCCTCTAACACCTGTGCTTTAGTTCTCTTAAAGTTGTTTTTCTTCTGTCGGATTAGCGTTCTATATTCTTTCCTTGCTGCCACAAACTGCTCTCTGCTGTCTACACTCTGTACTCGCTTAAAGGTGCGCAGTTTTGCTCGGAGAAATTTTCTCTTTAAAAAACACTCCCTATCAAACCAGGGCGACTCGGGTTTTCGTTTACCCTGGGAGTCTTAATCATACACTGACTAGCAGTATGTAGTCCCTCTACTAACAAATCAATGGCACTATTTACGTCACTCTCCATTAAGACTTTCGCTTGCTTCAAGGTGTTATGTACAGACTCTGATTTAAGAGCATCCAAGAACTGATGTTCTTTGTGTTTATCCCAGATCATCTTTTCTTTAGACTGGGTGGTACTATTTTGGGATACCTGATTTCCGTCAGAGTGTAGAGTGTCTAGGGTTAGACAGACGGGCAAATGATCGGATTCTAATCGATCACCAACATATAGCGATCTCATAGATTGCCAGCAACACAATTCATTTGATGCAATGAAATAGTCGATTACACTGCCTCCATTTTGCGCTATGTAAGTAAACGCGTCATCAAATCCTAGGTCATTCAAGCCATTCAAAACTGAACACTGAAGTGCACTGCATAATTCCAAGAGCTTGCGTCCATAACGGTTGGTTATTTTATCCCGTGACAATCTACCAAACACACTGTCACTGCTATCGCCAAGAGCGTTATCTGATATAATGTCTGAGTTTGCTATGCCAATCCTTGCATTCAAGTCACCAGCTAAAAGCATACACACATCCCCTTCTCTATCAAGCACATCGGATACACACTGTTCCAACAAGTCAATTCCATCATCAAAAGAAGAAGTTGCATAGAACGTCGAGTCCCATGGGGGCAGGTAAGCACATACTAACAACATGTCCTTTTCAGTGTCAAACAGCTGTCTTGCAAACCGGACAACGATGATATTGTCATATGTGACACGTATCTGCTTGAAAAATTTACTATACTCCCGTTTTATCATGACTACCACGCCACCTGATTTTCTACCAAAGTAGCTGATCTTTTTTGCAGGTGTAGATAATACAGTAAACTCACTGAACATGCTCAGCTGCACATTTGCGTCCGTGAACGTCTCGGTCAAGCAGACAAGGTCAAATGTTTTGAGATAGCTAATGAAATCTGTGCTTACCAGCTTTGAGAGTAGTCCCTGAACATTCCAATTTAGGAAAGTGAATAGTCCCCCATGTTGATTGTGTATTGTTGTGTCACCTGCATGGCTAGTGGTCGTTGGGCGGCCTGCACCTCACCTCCATGCCCCGCGTGGCCCGGCCTGCTGCTGTTGTCCCTTGCCACCTCCTGTACTCCGCCTGTTGGCTGCCGCCCCTTGTGCTGCACGGTTGGCCTGTCCTCTCTGACCCTGTGACCCCTGGGATTGACTTCGAAGCCGCGACGTGATGGGGCTATCATCAGCGAGAGTACGCCAATGCTGCACGTGCGAAGTAGCTGCTCCTCTGCCGAAACCACGTAATGGAGGGGAATTCCCGGGCGTGTTGCGCGGCTGCCCATGGCCAGCAGGTCCACTGATGGCTCGGTAGGGGATTCCCCTTCCGCTCTCAGGTGTACGGGGTTTGGCGCGACCACGCCCCCCTTGGGCACTCACGGTGTCGGCACTGGTTCTCCTTGTAGGCTCGTCCTGTCGCCGTGCGCCACGTAGTGTCGCTCCGTCGTCGGTAACCATGCTGTGGTTGTTGTCGTTGTTGGCTTCTTCGTCTTTCTTGTCGCCGTCGCGTATGAGCCACTCCCATACACCCGCCGGGCGCTGATTGCTGGTCTCCTTATCACCGTCACCTCGTCGGTTTCCGCTCTGCCAGGTGACATCATCTCCGCCAGTACCAGCGTCAACGACATCGTCGGCACCAGTATCCACCCCAGCTCTCTGTGACTGCAACTCGCCATCGGCGTCGTTGTCGGGTATGGGGTCCATCGTCTGATGTGGGTGGACTGGCGGGCGGTCCCAACTGATCATGATAACCTTGCGGTTGTGTAGGTCGTAAGTGTAAGTCCCCTCATCTGTTACCAGCTTGTCGAAGCGTAACACGGCACGCTTCCCTGCTGCTTGTACAGCCCGTCTCTTGGCTAATAACCCCTTGCGTTTTTGTCTCACAGTGTCACTAAAGTCCTCACGGATCGAGATGTCGGTGCCCTGGAGCCTGCGTGTCTTGGAGAGTATGAGCACTTTGTCCTTGTATGAGAGGAACTTGGCGATAATGGCTTCACCCACTCGGTGTGCTCGCTCTATTACCACAGTGTCCACAATGTTCAGTTTGTCCTGGATTACCTGCCGCACTTTCCGTTCACAATCCGTCCAACTCTCCCAGCTCTCCCCCGCAGCCCTTGGGATACCAAAGAAGAGGAGATTGTTGCGTCTGCTGTGGTTTTCTAACGAGTCAATCTTGCTCGCCATGTCCGTCACTGCATCGTGTAACGCCTTATTCTCCGCTTCCAAATCCTGACACCGCTGATACGCAGTGTCGATGTCATTGCTCAAACCGGCCTGATTTTTTTCAACCTCAGACAGTCTGTTGGCAATCTGGTCCTCAACATTTTCTAACCGTCTCTCAATATTCTCCGTCAGCCTTGTCTCGATCCGCTGCATCGTCGCCGCGAGCGAGTCCATGGTCGCTTGTAGTCTGTCCTGTGGCGACATCACGATACTATCCGGTGTCTCATGCACACCACGACCGGGGCCACTATTCTCACCTACTTGCACAGTATTTGCCCCAGCATTGACGACACGGTCACTTGTGTTTTTGTCACTTCTGTCACACGCGTCGGGCCCCGGGTTCAGTTCAACACACCCTATGACCAGTAGTGCGAGCAATGTTGACACTGCCATCTTGGCCGCTAGACCACTCATGCGTAGCCCCCGTATCCTTTGAGCAGCGATTCTGGCTTTCCGTGATAGAATTTTCAACAAAACGCCTATGAAAAGGCCCACTCTGGCTCTGTAGACGTCTGCGCCACACATCTTGGGCGATCATAAGCAGTAATTCCACAGCAATTAGCAGAAATAAAGGAAATTTTCTGAGAGGTCCAAAAAGGTGACCAGTCAGATACGTGAACACCGGGTCAGGCTATCCTTCACGTCAGCAGGTGGTGTGTTGAGGATGGGTCAGGCTATCCTTCACGTCAGCACATGGTGTGTTGAGGATGGGTCAGGCTATCCTTCACGTCAGCAGGTGGTGTGTTGAGGATGGGTCAGGCTATCCTTCACGTCAGCACGTGGTGTGTTGAGGATGGGTTGTACGCTTGAGCACAGACTCCAGGCATTTATGCTTGGCTTTTTCTGTCTACTGTACTGCACTCTTATTCCTTCTGTAGTAGTACATCAGAACAGAGACATACATAGAGAGATAGGCAGCTGGCTTTTTCTGTCTACTGTTCTGCACTCTTATTCCTTGTGTAGTAGTACATCAGAACAGAGACATACATAGAGAGATAGGCAGCTGGCTTTTTCTGTCTACTGTACTGCACTCTTATTCCTTCTGTAGTAGTACATCAGAACAGAGACATACATAGAGAGATAGGAAGCTGGCTTTTTCTGTCTACTGTACTGCACTCTTATTCCTTCTGTAGTAGTACATCAGAACAGAGACATACATAGAGAGATAGGCAGCTGGCTTTTTCTGTCTACTGTACTGCACTCTTATTCCTTGTGTAGTAGTACATCAGAACAGAGACATACATAGAGAGATAGGCAGCTGGCTTTTTCTGTCTACTGTACTGCACTCTTATTCCTTGTGTAGTAGTACATCAGAACAGAGACATACATAGAGAGATAGGCAGCTGGCTTTTTCTGTCTACTGTACTGCACTCTTATTCCTTGTGTAGTAGTACAATCAGAACAGAGACATACATAGAGAGATAGGAAGCTGGCTTTTCTGTCTACTGTACTGCACTCTTATTCCTTGTGTAGTAGTACATCAGAACAGAGACATACATAGAGAGATAGGCAGCTGGCTTTTTCTGTCTACTGTACTGCACTCTTATTCCTTGTGTAGTAGTACATCAGAACAGAGACATACATAGAGAGATAGGAAGCTGGCTTTTTCTGTCTACTGTACTGCACTCTTATTCCTTGTGTAGTAGTACATCAGAACAGAGACATACATAGAGAGATAGGCAGCTGGCTTTTTCTGTCTACTGTACTGCACTCTTATTCCTTCTGTAGTAGTACATCAGAACAGAGACATACATAGAGAGATAGGCAGCTGGCTTTTTCTGTCTACTGTACTGCACTCTTATTCCTTCTGTAGTAGTACATCAGAACAGAGACATACATAGAGAGATAGGCAGCTGGCTTTTTCTGTCTACTGTACTGCACTCTTATTCCTTCTGTAGTAGTACATCAGAACAGAGACATACATAGAGAGATAGGCAGCTGGCTTTTCTGTCTACTGTACTGCACTCTTATTCCTTCTGTAGTAGTACATCAGAACAGAGACATACATAGAGAGATAGGCAGCTGGCTTTTTCTGTCTACTGTACTGCACTCTTATTCCTTCTGTAGTAGTACATCAGAACAGAGACATACATAGAGAGATAGGCAGCTGGCTTTTTCTGTCTACTGTACTGCACTCTTATTCCTTCTGTAGTAGTACATCAGAACAGAGACATACATAGAGAGATAGGCAGCTGGCTTTTTCTGTCTACTGTACTGCACTCTTATTCCTTCTGTAGTAGTACATCAGAACAGAGACATACATAGAGAGATAGGCAGCTGGCTTTTTCTGTCTACTGTACTGCACTCTTATTCCTTCTGTAGTAGTACATCAGAACAGAGACATACATAGAGAGTAGGCAGCTGGCTTTCTGTCTACTGTACTGCACTCTTATTCCTTGTGTAGTAGTACATCAGAACAGAGACATACATAGAGAGATAGGCAGCTGGCTTTTTCTGTCTACTGTACTGCACTCTTATTCCTTCTGTAGTAGTACATCAGAACAGAGACATACATAGAGAGATAGGCAGCTGGCTTTTTCTGTCTACTGTACTGCACTCTTATTCCTTCTGTAGTAGTACATCAGAACAGAGACATACATAGAGAGATAGGCAGCTGGCTTTTTCTGTCTACTGTACTGCACTCTTATTCCTTCTGTAGTAGTACATCAGAACAGAGACATACATAGAGAGATAGGAAGCTGGCTTTTGAAGCTGCTTACATCCTTTCCTACCCTAGGAACCAGGTCGCTGTTTAAATTTCAGATCACACAACTCTAAGCCCTCCATCTGCCTGCAAATGGCCCCTAAGCGTTTTGAAACAGGTATCTAACAATGGGAAACAAGTGTTTTTGCCCCACACAAAATGCAGATGGAGGGGATAGACTTGTAATGTCAAATTTCAAAATTTGGGATTCTGCTTCTCCCAGAAAATTACAGTTTCAAATACTGACTTACTCGGACCTCCTGCTAAACTGAAACCACTCAATAACATTTTCAAGTTGCTTACATGAAGGAGTAAAATTGTCATTTCGACAGAAAAGCATTACCTGTATTTAAGGAGGAGTTTAAGTTAGCAGCACCCTAGCCTCGCATATTTCCGAAAGTGTGTTTGTCTCCTGTCTTTCTGTATATGTCTCTGATCAGAGTGAATGGCAAATCTTGTTTATTTTATATATATATATATATATGCATAATACATGTATAGAAAACTATTGTATGGTAAGTCAGAATAAAGCGTCCTGACTGTAATGATTCTGCGACGACTGTACAGGCAACCCCAGTCTTAATGCTGTGGCCATGGCGCTGGCAGGCTACAATGAAAATTCCAACACACTTTGGCGACGGACATGTGGCACTCAGCGCTTTCAGCTGTCCAACCCGTACCTTCGAGCCATCTTCGCATTTCTGGCCTGTGATACAGAATTCTATGCAGACGTGTTGGTCAGTGTGTTTTTGTGTATGGTGGTTTTGCTTTGACCGATTTTAGCCACTCTCTCTCTCGCTCTCTCTCTCTCTCTGTTTTACTATGGACACTGTGACATGTTTCACATTACTGCAGTTACGATGTACCTTAACGTTTTGACCACCCTAGCTTTTTGACCAGAGTGCAAAGTTTGGTTTGCAAAAAAAAAAAAATGTGTAGAGACTGCCATAGATCTGCTTTACAAAATTAGGTTTCCCTGTATAGGTGAGTTTGAGATGATGCACTGTTCGTCAGTGTGTGTGTAGTTATTTTATAGTCTTGCAAATGTAGCAGTGTATGTGTTGCAGGAGGAGACGGAGATGGCTGTTCAGGATAGAGTGGCTTTTGCACTGACCTATCTTCCAGATGCCAAGGTTTGTTACCGTTACTCAGCAAATACGCTTCAGCTTCTGCATGTTAAACAAGCAGCGGTCAAACCTCTGTCTGTCTGACAGATTCTGGGCAGGCCAGTCCCCTACAGTTTGTTTATCACGGCCTGAATTTGTGGGTCCCAAAGATAGCATGATGCTAATCGTGACCAGTATGTGCAGTCATTCTGTGTGTTTCCTTTACAGCTGAAGGATTACATTGAGAAACTGACGGATGAACTGGTGGAGTCTGGTGACTTGGATGGAATGCTGCTGACAGGTTGGACATATCTTCCTTTCTTCCTTCTCACCCTCCCCTGTTGTTTTGTTGTTGTTTGTTCACTCTAAGGGATAATACAGCTCTTATTAGTTCTTTATGACTTAGCTTTGGGAACACACCTTTTGATTGCCCCAGAGGAGACAAATGCCAACTAACATTACATTACATATCATGTCTTCGTGTTTGTGTGGGTTTTCTGTCAACCAGGTCTGTCCAGTGAAGGCATCGACCTACTGGAGAGGTACGTAGACAACACCAGCGATATCCAGACAGCCGCCATCACAGCAGTCTTCTCTGGCACTGCACAGAGCTCAAAAGACGACCGAGTTCAGACCTGGATTTACAAGTGAGTGGATATTAGTTCTGCCAATTTATATCTGCAAGATTATTGGGGATCAACAGAAAACGTACAGTGTATTGATATGAGTTCTTCTCACAAACTTTGATAAGAAAGATTTGATTTGAGCATGCACACAGGATCCTGAACTACAATATCTGTGGAAACCCAACCAGTACCTCGCAGCTGTATATTGATAGACTTTATTCTCATGAGCTTTCTCTCTCTCTCTATATATAATGCGTTTATTTTGAGAATGTAGCAAAGGAGGGATGCCATCTTTGGTGATCATCAGGAAAACTGTCAGCACAACTCAAGGACCCTTATTGCAGTTACTATGTTGTGTTTTCAGCTACAGAATGCTGCTGGATCAGTGGGCGTTGTGGCACCAAAGGTAAGTGCAGATCAGAATGGAAAACAATGCAAACTTAGGAAAAAAAGAAAAGAACCTAATAACCTGACAACATTTAGAGCTTTGGGATGTAGAGACTGTAAAGCCGTTGACTTCACTCTGCCAGCCTATGGCTACAGGTGTCTTCAGATCTTGCTCCTTCCTCATCTGACAGCTGGTATCTTTAGGGGGCCTGAGTTTACCAGTATTGAAATGTTAGGTAAAGCATGGCAGGAGGATCACAGTAAACATTTCCAGCTGTACGCCATTAGGTAGTCTACATTATAAAGAAATTTGCTTCCTGACAAAATTACATGTATTACGAGTTTGAAGTTCGTACAGACTTGTGTGTCTTTTTTTTTTCTCGGGGATTTTTCTTGTTTGATGACTAGGTGTGTGAGCCAGTATGTATGCCTGTGTAGGGTGTGAGCCAGTATGTATGCCTGTGTAGGGTGTGAGCCAGTATGTATTGTATGCCTGTGTAGGGTGTGAGCCAGTATGTATGCCTGTGTAGGGTGTGAGCCAGTATGTATGCCTGTGTAGGGTGTGAGCCAGTATGTATGCCTGTGTAGGGTGTGAGCCAGTATGTATGCCTGTGTAGGGTGTGAGCCAGTATGTATTGTATGCCTGTGTAGGGTGTGAGCCAGTATGTATGCCTGTGTAGGGTGTGAGCCAGTATGTATGCCTGTGTAGGGTGTGAGCCAGTATGTATGCCTGTGTAGGGTGTGAGCCAGTATGTATTGTATGCCTGTGTAGGGTGTGAGCCAGTATGTATGCCTGTGTAGGGTGTGAGCCAGTATGTATTGTATGCCTGTGTAGGGTGTGAGCCAGTATGTATGCCTGTGTAGGGTGTGAGCCAGTATGTATGCCTGTGTAGGGTGTGAGCCAGTATGTATGCCTGTGTAGTCTTTCTCACTGTGACTGTTACTACATGTACTTCTATTTTGATATACACAGAGCCAGGTTTGACAACGTAATGCAGATGTGTGAGCCAGGGGTGCAGGTTCCCCCCCAAGTCTACATCAGCTGTAACTACTGCGGCAAGTCTCTCAACAGTAGCAGTCGCGGCTTCCGCCTTCCAGATCGCATGATGTTCCACAATCCCTTTGCCCGCACACCTCAGCAACAGCGACACAAGGTCAGTCCGTTGTTGTTTTAGTTGTACACTGTATGTATTTTAGTCGAGTTATTGGAGAAAAGCATGAGGGCAGTCCAGTTCTGTGTGTTATTCTTTGCCTGTGGCATATGTAGTTAATCACATAGATCTGCGTGTTCATCAGTGTTGGACTTCAGAGTTGGAATGAAATATTATGCTCACTAGGAATACTTTAGCCTAATTGCCTGGCAGAGTGCTTTAGCCTTAATAATTTCAGTTGCATTTTCTACTTTATGTGCAGATATTTGAAGTAATTCTTTATTTAAACTTGAGTCCTACTCTACACCATTTGCAGCAAACAGACTTGACCACATCAATTTATTCTGCCAATTAAATGTTCTTAGACTTATGTTGTAGTTGGGAGGGGTTTTAGCGTAATTGTTGTCACCAGCTAAGAAGTCGGGCTTGTAATTGGTATGGTTGTGTATCAGAGACAACTGTTGGCCCCGTGAAATCATTTGTTAGTCATCCCTTTTCACTTGGGAAATCATGCCTGGAGTTGAATGCCTAAATAGCATTGTTCACATTTTCTGTGATGTTGTATGCAACAGATTTCATGTTGTCCGAGCTGTCGGAAAGCATTGCCTCGTTGCTCCGTTTGTCTTGGCTTGCTTGGGACCGCTTCAAATAACGCTTCTCCTGGAGAACATCCGTCACCTAAAGGTAAGTTGCCACCACTGAGATCCGGTTTTCTGTCGTTTTGTACACGGTAAAGTATTGTTTCTTTGGTCAAAATACAAGGTTGATTTCAGCAGTTTTTTGTTAATTATGCATTTCATTTTTTTCTCCTGTATTATTATTAATGATCTACACATAACTTTGTAATAATGAAACATGTAATATCGACTTTCTACAAACTACTCTGTGTGTGTGTGTGTGTGTGTGTGTGTAGCTGGACAGCCCAAGCTGTCACCACACCAAGACTGGTTTTCCTGGTGTCAGACATGTCGACATGGTGGTCACGCGGGACACATCACAGAGTGGTTCAGGTAACACACATCTTCTATTGCGTACTTGGTTTGTGGAAACTGTCAGTCTTTTCTGCTGGATGTCTTCCAGTTTGTAAATATGCCATTTCTCCTACGGATATACCAGGTGACATGATACTATAGGAGATCCCCCCTATACCCCATGACTTCAGTCAGAAGCGTTAGCGTACTTGGCAACAGGCGACGGATAATGACAAAGCATGGTTGGGGTCAAGGTGGTTTTTGCCTGCGTTTGGTCCTGAATGGCTTTATGCCGCTTGTATTCACCGTTACATTTAGCCACTGGAAAGATTGTCTATTTCACGAAATGTGCATTGTTTTCCACCTCTACACCATGAACATTACCATATCACCGCTTGTATTCACCGTTACATGTAGCCACTGGAAAGATTGTCTATTTCACGAAATGTGCATTGTTTTCCACCTACATTACCATATCACCGCTTGTATTCACCGTTACATGTAGCCACTGGAAAGATTGTCTATTTCACGAAATGTGCATTGTTTTCCACCTCTACACCATGAACATTACCATATCACCGCTTGTATTCACCGTTACATGTAGCCACTGGAAAGATTGTCTATTTCACGAAATGTGCATTGTTTTCCACCTCTACACCATGAACATTACCATATCAGCTTGTATTCACCGTTACATGTAGCCACTGGAAAGATTGTCTATTTCACGAAATGTGCATTGTTTTCCACCTCTACACCATGAAGATTACCATATCACTGAAATTGCAAAAAGAAAAGAGAAAATGACTTGGTACGCTAATACTGTCCATGTCCTAACAAGATATTTGAACTTGCTTACAGAGAACATGTGGACTGTCCAGTGACAGGCTGCACATGCAGGTGTATGGCCATCGATTCAGCAGAGAAGGCAGCGTGCTCTTGACGTCATGCACCACAATCTGCACAAGTACGTCCATCGCCCAGATCCTGTTCTGCACGAAGATCCAGCGATCTTCGCTGCTGAGTGGTATATTGTTAGTACTGTACTTCCTCCTGCGAACTTTGAAACTGAACCTGCTGGCAAAGGTTTCGACATTCAGTTGTAAGGACTGTACGTATCAAGTCTGCAGTAGGAGTCGCAGTGCAGTTATACCCTCGAGTGTGAATGCAGGCTATGTCATGGACTGAAGTGTAACAAAATGCTGGTGTGTTCACATGTGCATCTTGCCCTTCCCCTGGCAGATTGGCAAAACCAGGATATAAAATACTCAGAGGCCATCTGGTTCTGTGTGGTCTTCCTGCAGTATTGAATGGGGTCTGGAATCACATCAGGTTGCATATAGTATAGGCCTTGGTACGAGAGATGGTGAAGTAGAGTAGGTGCGAGATGTGAACGTATGGCCTCTCTCAGGCTTCCATGTGAATCCTAATCGGTTGAATCGGTGCCAGCATACTACAGAAGTGTGATTGTGGAACAGCTTACTCTTGTCCTGTTGATCTTGAAGTCTTTCACGGATGAACTTCTAGACATCTGCTAATCTGTGTTACACGTCTATGTGCAGTGTGTATTTACTGCATGCATTATGGTTGCATCATTATTTTGACAGCCCATGAAATGACATCTAATTAGATAACAGTAATTATGACCAAAACAAAACACAGCTGATCTGACAACACAAAAAATGGTGGGGTTCATGCAAGATTCGTTCACCACTGGTGGAGATGGGTTTCCTCACAACAGCGGTGATGACATGCAGGATCTTCTATTGTGGTCATAACTGGATGTATGTGTGTAGGTGTCACTTTGTGTGTATGAGTGCGTGAAATATACAGCTATGGTTTGTGGTAGTAAATAATGGGATGGAAGATACTAGAGTGGAAAGAATCATAAAAAAACGACGTTAGGCCTTTTGTTGATACATGTATTTTGGCAATCATGTTGCCTTCATCAGAAACAAAGATATCAGTTTCCAAAAACCAACACCCTTTCTGTGGTGTAAGTGAACTGGTCGTTGGATAGATTATGTCTGTAGCGTACTCCACATGTTCTTTACCGGTAACGAAACTGCAGATACAAGATGTAACTGCTGTGATATAAAGTATTTTGTGACATTACAGTGCACATACAGTTCATCTTCGTCACATGCATCATGGAGATGACAGAATGCAAGAACAAAAATGTGGACATTTTTCTACAGCACTTTTCAACATCTGTATTGAGCATCGTGAAATTTGGAGTGGTGTTAGTGAGAACTCCCAGTATAGTTCAGTACTGCTGTACGTCTGTTTGGAGTGACCAGTATGGATACCGTTAACGTGATTTTTCACTTGGTTTGTCAAAGAATCTTTGGTGTTAAAGCTGAAATTCTACCTTGTCTACACATTTGAACCAATGCATGTTGTGTTGGGGGCATGCCATCTGAAGGGGAAAAAAGATTACCATTACTTCATTTTTACTTAATTACTCAGGCCCTTTGCCAGCACTCTCAACTCTGGGCTGTCGATTATTTTAAGTGACTTTATTCTCCAGAGTTACTGTAGCTTCAAATTTGGTGTGTGTGTGTGTGCAAAATAAACGGTCATTGTGCGTGCTGCCATTCTAGGAGAAATATTTCTCACATAGCAGCCATGAAACATCAAGTAGTGGTCCCTCCAGCATCAGACCAACAGGAAGCTAAACAACCCCATGCTGATGATGTGCACGTTGGTTCACTCTCTCGGACTAGACACAGAAGCAGTGGGCAGGTTCAGTTACGGGGTGTGTAAATTCATTACAGGAGATGCAGGGTGTTTTCCATTCGTGAAGCCTTCCTTCAAGTTCAGTTGAGACCATGTCACAAGATTCACATGTGTGAGGCAGTTCACATATCGCTTATTCTCAGGCGATGTGAAGCGAGGTGGGCTGCCCGTTCTTGTGCATGGTTTTGTTGTGGTGCTTAGTGCTGATATTACCAATTGATGCTGCTGAATTGTCCAGAAAATTTTATGTAGTGTGTAAGAAGCATCTGATTAAAATATTGATTGAAATGTCCAGAAAGTTCATTATAAAGCATAATGAAACTGAAGAAAATATTGTTCATACCAATATAGGCTATGAAATCGTGCAGAGCGTGTTGGATTTTTCTTTCCACCAGTAGAAGTGCACTCTTAACCACAGAGCAAATACACCTCCCACACATTTTTCTTTTGGTTGCTTTCTCTGTTTGTGCACCAAAACCCACCATACACATATTTAAAAATTAAAAAACAAATATATATATATGTTTAGTACACTGTTTTCTCACACAGAGCATGTGCACACTCAGCAAAATCTGCTTAAAAAATAAAGGCTCTACATTCAAAATCCGGACAAGAACATTTCAAGGGTGACATGAATATTTTTTTATTATTCAACTCGCTATCATCCGACAACCCAATCTACACACAATCAAGACACCTGCATAAAACAGTTCACTTTCAACACTTGCAATTTCAGTTGTCAGTTAAAAAAAAAAAAAAAAAAAACTAAAAATATCTGACAGGTCTGCCTGTCCGAAGAGAGTACAAGCGAAAGTTGCAATGATGGCTGTAACACCAGTCAGTGTCACTGCATAAGTTCCAGTCTGCGTGTGACGAAGCCATAGAAGGATAGATGCCTGTATTCTCATGTAAGCTGCAGTGGTAGACACCTGCACTTGAGTGTGGATACCGCATCATGTACAAACTGTGTTGGCCTTTTTCCCTTTGGCCTTGAACATTAGTAGCGTGTAGACAGCAGTGGCTCACTGAGCTATGACTTGCTGGCTGTAGTGTTCCCCACATCTCTCCATCAACTGCACGGCTTGGTTGTACAAGCCCATGTCTGCAACAGTGACAAGGCAACGTTCAGGAAAATCTCTCAATCACATTAGATTAACTCATAGTCATACACATCTTACAAACATCTCAGTCCAAACTATACCCCCCCCCCCCCCCAAAAAAAGCAGTTGACAGCCTCATCGATAGTTACATCTAATGATCAGCGGTTCAGTGCAAAATATGCATGCACACTCTTACAAACATCTCAGTCCAAACTATACCACAAAAAAAAAAAGCAGTTGACCACCTCATCGATAGTGACATCTAATTATCAGCGGTTCAGTGCAACAAACGCATGCACACATCTTACAAACATCTCAGTCCAAACTATACGAAAAAAAAGCAGTTGACAGTGTCATCGATAGTGACATCTAATTATCAGCAGTTCTGTGCAACAAACGCATACTCCGTTTTATATCCAAATGCAAACTGGCTCTTGGCATCGCCACTGAATCGAAGCAACCATAACATGATAAACTATGATTAGTATGAATTTACGTGCTCCCAAGCGATACGTCACACATATATAACGTGATGAACTTACCAAACTTTTCTGAGGCCTCTTCAGAAAACAAGACGAAGTTTTCGCAAGAGATGGATTTACCCTGCACTGTCCCGTGCACTTCTGTCAGACCAGCAACATACTCACTCAGCTGTCAGACAGAGAAGTTTGTCAGATTTAATTATCTTCCTAGAGATGCTGCTAGAAGCTGTGGTCATCTGAAAAATGGCACCAGAACTAAAACGTCAACCAGATTACTGAATACTTGGTACAAAACTAAGCTCATAGTCATAATAACTGGACCTCCCTGGTTCCGGTCTTCTAATAGTAATATATTATACATGAATAATATCACTGAAAGACTAAAATTTCCTATGACTTATTATTCAGTAACACACAAAACCTAACCGGTTCAGCCATGTTAACTCTGATCTCTTGGTCATCGCTGGTAACAAGCGTGAAGAACATGCCATTTGGGTCGACCTGAAACACAGAACGCAAATGTGAGCATTTGGGGTAAAGAGCAGTGAAAGCAAAAGAATGCATGCATCATTTTCAGACGACCAACCTCTTGTGACAAGAAATTCAAGGATGAAACATCAGACAACCTGGTTTAAAAGACTTACATCCTTTGCTTTTCCAAGTAAACACACTTGCTTTCCATTGTAGTTTGGCAGCAGAGCACCGTTTATCCGATGACGAGAAAAGTCCTCCATTTTTCGCGAGTTGGCGGCAAGACTAGTGAACGATAACTCTATTTTACTATTTGCATTCAATTTGCCACAATTTGCACAATTTATCTTTTGGGGTTCCCCCCTCCCCCATACCACCCGCCGACCCACCCAACCCAATTGGCATGTTGAATTCAGATATCTAAATTATCATGAGAATAAATCGTTTCAAGACACAGAGTATTTTTTTCCTGGCCTGTACATACATGCATACACTGTTGAGAATAATTAGGGTAAACAGTCATATGCGGACCACTTCCTGTTTGGTCCTTGTGGTGAGTCAAGATGAAGGGGGTCTTGATTCAGCAACTCCATGACGAAATGTACGGGTAGAACTGTTAGGTTGTACCGCTGACATACGTGTAACTTCTCCAGTGGATTTTAACATGAATCTATCCAATGTGGAGGGGTGTTCTTAGTACTCACAAATCGGAAAAGACCCGTAGGTGGCAGCTTACGTTTAGAAACGCAGTTTCGTGTTCAGAGTAGGCACGGAAAGGAGTGTGGATGAATGAACTAGATTGTTGTAGACTAAATGTTTTATCATTACGCCGTATAAAAAGGGTTTGCGTTTGCTGCCAGATGATACAAGACTGACCTCAAAGATCAGAACTCGGGTAAGGTCTTTGTAAAACACATCCTCACTTTGCACCAAGTGTAACTTTCGTGCTGTAATTGGAGCCCAACTTTTAACTGGAAGTGGAAGTGGAAGAAGAAAAAGAAATACCTTCAACAAGGCGTTTACTAAATTATGACTATCCTAGGTGCCAAGGTTGTACCAAGAGGTATTACAATTTACAAAACCCACACCAATTGAATTTCATAATTTGTCTATACCAACACTTGTAACATTTGTTTTGTTTTGTGACATTAAAGTACATACATACATATATATGTAACTTATATTTCAGTACATTTGAAAATTGTGAAACTTTGATCTCTGTTTCTGTTTGATCTGTTTGATAAACTGTATCCACACCAGAGAACAAAAGTTGTAGTGGCCATCATTTACAGTTACATTTGTTTGTTTGTTTCTTCAGGACATACAGAATAGATCAGTCCGCTTTATAATCAACAGGTTACAAGTAATACAACATGATTAGTTCCATATTCTCCCGGCTGAAGCAGCAGGTAACCGGTGCTGGTGACAGTGGAAGTTACTCACAGTCACACCCTGACCGATCAGATTATTCTGGCCTTGACCCACACTCTGCGCCAGAGGAGGACGGCTTTCTTGTGGTTGGAGAGACTGCGTCTGAAAGAACGACTGTCCGTGCTTCATCCTTCGATGTGCATGGACAGTACGCCCCACCTTCCTATGACCAGGTGATGTGCCTCAATTGTTCAGTTTTATGAATGTTTTGTTATGGTTGTTGTATTTGTAATTTATTGTTTATGCTTTTGTTCTAACATTCTATACTATATATCAAAAAATTATTAAATGTCTGTTGTTATGCCAAATGTATGTCTACTGTCATTTGGTAAGTGCTTAGATCCTTGTACCAAATTACATTTTCAATAGATGTGTTTGTTGTTGCTGTACTGTGGCTTTGTTTTGCTTAGTGTTTTTTGTTTGTTTTTTTAATGATACTGTTTGCCAGTAGTCATTTCTGTATCATGAGTGTCTATGTAAACTTCAGGTGGCTGTAAACAACAAGTCTTCACCCGATGCGTCTACACAAGGATTTTCCATGTTTGCTACTTGCGCACCCACCCCTTCAGCAGAGCAGGCTTCAGCCTCCTCTGCCTCAGGTGATGGTCACAGTAGTGGACACCACCCTGCTATTAAGGGCGTCCCGTTTCAGCTGAACCCCAGGCTTCAGGACAAAGAGAGACTGATGTCATTGTTCTCAGATTTAAACCTTCAGTGCGCACGGTTTGACTGGCAGAAATACGAGTATGACTTTGACTTTGAAAGAGAGTCGTTGAAAGAGTTGTGTGCAGCCAGTGGTGAAGAGGACATGGATACCTCCACTTTCAGCATGTCTGCATGGGCGAGATGACAGTGATCGTATCATGTGGTCAGCAGTATTCAGCTTGTTATTTTTTAACACCAGAGTTCTTCCTTTGCTACCGTTTTGTTAATTTGCCTTGCTGTGATAAATACCCAGTACAAATCTACATGACGCTGCTTTCGTGGGTCAATAACCTGGTGTTTATAGACCTGTATGACGTGAGTAGGGCAGTGTTCCTGTGTGTGCAGTGTTTTTTAATATGCATAGTGTGTTCATTCAGAATTCCTTTTCAGTATCATGTTCTGCACCATCCGATCAATTCATTTTGAATCTCTCAAGTTGGCAGATTATAACGACCAGTGTAGATGTGTGCTACAGACACAGGGTACACTTTCATGTGTTGCCTTGCCTACGTCATGACAATTAACAAATAGTGCTACATCAGTTGTCTTTTGTTTCAGCTGTGGTGATGGCTGCATTGTTCATTTCACCAAAAACAAAAACTAAATAATACATAAATATCTGTATATATATATATGAGTGATGATATGACAGTACTCTGTCATGTTATATAATAATTGTAAAATTACAAACCATGCGGTATTGTTTAAACAGAGTATTTTGAATTGTACAGTATATATATATATGCATTGAAATATTTCTGACAAAGTCGGGAACTTTTTTTTGCCAAAATCATTGTTCATGATGGTGAGTGTGTGTGTGTGTGTGTGTGTGTGTGTGCATTTTTTGCCTTTTTTTCAGTAGAATAAGTCAGTAGGGCCAGCATGTTTGCCAGTGCATTTTTAAGTTGTTTGTGTTGAGATGTTTTCAAAATCAAACCAACCACCAAATACGCTAATACAAATGTACTCAATGTGTTGTTATGTGCAATATCAGCTGCGTTTCATGCGGTAGATTTAGCACAGCAGGCCTGTGCAACTTTTCAAGGAAGGTTTTATGTCGTGTGGCATTGTAGGCCGTCCAGCTGTGTTCTTATCGAGTTTATTTGCATTATATACTAGCATTTGGCTAATATGCAAAGAAAGATGCTATGTATGTGAATATTTTCTTTTGCTTTGTAATGAAATCAGTTGCCTTCAAACCAACACTGTCCTTGCTATGTTTGAGAATGTGTTTGATGTAGTCTTGATGTTTGTTATACAAGACTGTATGAAGTAAGTCTGTCTTGTGATCTACAAACCGGTCTGCCCCCTGCAGAAGCAAGTACTGCGCGATAATTTTCTCCACCGTGACCTCTGCCGAAACTCGCCCTGAAAGTGTTACGGGCATGCTAATTGACCTCTCACACCCCCCCCCCTCCACCACCACCCCTCCCCAGTTTGATAGCAGTCAGATCACTCCTGGGTTAAACTGAAAGTGAGTATATTTTTATTTGCAAGCAATACTTACACAGGGTAGGTAGATACTCTTTATTTATATTTTTTCCCATACTAGTTCATGGTAGACATAAACTTTGCAAATTTCACAAGGCACGTTGTATTGTGCCTTTGGTTTTTATAGTCAAGGTGGTTGTGTAATACAGTGCAGATGACTTCTGTGTGGGTGGTGAGAGAGTAGCGAGTACTAATTATTTGTGCATACATGTATTTAGAGCCATCTTTGTTAAAGTTTCACCGTTATTAGAATATTTGTCAAACAAAACAAATATACACATCTATTTTTCATTCTTGTATGCCTTTTGTATATGCTCTGCGTGTGTGTGTGTGTGTGTGTGTGTGTGTGTGTGTGTGTGTGTGTGTGTGTGAAGTTCTACACTGACAAAGCTCATCCTTGCTAAAGATTGCACTGTTCTGCAGTGAAAACCCACAAACATTGTCTTTGAGTGTATGTGTCTCGAGGAGCGTAGTCATCAAAATGCAGACCGGCACACCCAGTTACCAGACTTAAACATTCCATACATTGTCCTTGCTTATTTTTCTTTCCTTTTGATCATTCTTGCTTTCTCTATGTTATTTTACATATAATTTTATTTTTTATGACGCCGCTTTACCCAGATCCCAATCTACGAAAGATGGGCACAGCTGCATTTCGGGGGAGTAATCTGTTACAACGCTTCACGCGAGCAGGAAAGCAATGGGCCAATGGCGCCTATTCTCAACAAATTACTGACTTCTCCCTCAGGTTGTCAATGACGCTTTTATTTTTCGCGGACTGCCTCGCAGATTTGTGGCAAGAGTAAACGGACGCTGGCAGACATGCCGGTGATCCCATCGGCAGAGGACTGCATTTCGTCTATCAACATGCAACCCCCTCTAAACATTTTGACTGTATTCTCTCAGTCTAGATGAAATAAAGCAGATAAATAACCAACCGACTACAGACACGCGAGCTGCGGTAGTGGTCCCACGGTTCTCGCGCAAATAGACCTTTAGCTGAAGTGGCAGCAGTCGTCTTGTTGCCGTTCAATTAAAGTAAAAGGATTTGTTCCTAATCACATACAGTGGGACTAAAAATAAGCGTTATGTGATGTGTAAACATGCGTCAACTTAGCTTGTTTTCTCAACACCGGTCGCCAGGTGCAAACCAAGGGAGGTAACGCATCACGTCAGAGAGGACTCATGGGTTTCAGAGTCATTTGTTTGGAATAAATACTGTATACCTTGCATTCAGCAGTAAGATCATCACTAAAACATTGAAACCGATGTGGTAAAAGAACAGAATTACATAGTATCTTCATATAAAATATCAAACTTTCCGGTGCCTTTGGGACAAGGGAGCTTTTCCGCTCTGGAGCGAAGCTAGTGTTGCCCAATAAAAACTGCCCTATCCAGTCACGTGACTTTCGTTGTGCGAAATTTTTTGGCCCGTGAGTGGCGGAGAGTAACCAGAGAATGGTAAATGGTTACGAACATAACGACTATAAGTGTATAGCAATTGGATTTAATCGATCTGACTTAGCGGAAACGCAAGTGCGACATAAAAGGAATACTTAAGAACAACATGTCACAACGAATGCGGCGAAATGTGTCTCCGTCGACCACAAAGCAAGGTCCCATAAAAGCTGTGAAAGCATTTTCGCTGAAACACAACAGTTCTGCCTCAAGAAGTTCCAATTCCTCGCCGACGACGCGAGACATCCGCAGTGGCGAAAGATTGTGGAGGAAGTCACCAGACAACAGGTTATCGCCAGAGAGAAGGAGTCCCGGTTCGCCAAGCCAAAAAGGTTTGTTGCGTTTGGTTTTAGTCCACATTTGACAGCTTTCGCTCGATAAGCTACAGTTAAAAAAGTTGGGAAAAGTTTAACTCTGGTGTATCTGTTGTAGGTGGAATCTAAATTTTGCGTTTGGATCATGAAGTTAGAGCAGGCTGCACATAACTTGCAGCAATTAGGTCAATTATGCTTGCATTGCACGAATTCATGTACACGTATGTGGTTCAAGGAATCCTTTCCCCACAGTTCTGATGCCAAAACCGTCATGACAGTATCTGGTGAACATTGTTATTGATGCGTGATTTGCATTTTACAGCTTAATGAAGAAGTCTGAGCTGAATTCTGGAGTTGAGTTTGCTCAGGATCAATATTTTCTCAGGCAGTCTGTAACAGAGCTGATTACACTGAGCTGGTGTGGGGCAGTTTACTATTCAGTGTTCTTTATGCGGACCTTTGGAGTTACAGAATAAAAAGTCTTACGAGTGTGCATGCATCTAGACCCAAAGTCTCACCAAATCACTGGAGGTTGCGTAGAGAGAAGAGGGCAGTAGTTCTGACATTTTGTGTGCAGAAGCATGGAAATTTGGAAAATTTCCCGAAGGCCTGTATTCATTGGCCTCAGATATTTCCACAAGTAGCACTGTAATGTAGTACTAGTAGTGTACAGTTGATACATTTCCACACTTTTGTATGTTTCCCATATTGCAATCGACTAATTGGGCTTGGAGACACCAAGAGTGAAGAAACACTGGAAATCGGTTGATATTGAATGATATGAGAAATCTCCAAATTATGATGTTTGTGCAGTGGTTCTCATTACAAGCCTGTTTTCAGATGGCTAAATGTTTTGAGGTTACTTAGAGAAAGTCTGTGTAACTTGTCTTTTCCATATACATGTTCAGACTTATTGTTGAAGATGAACTTGTGCATTGTGTTCCTGAATGGGTTGTCTTGATTTTCAATGCCTGCACACTCCCAGCTGCACAGTTTGGCAGGACACTGACATCCAAAGACATCATCAGTTCCTTGATGTCCTGTCACTGTCAGTCCATGTGAATTAGTTGGATGTGCAGATTTATGATACCGGCATGTCAAGTGCTACTGTCCCAGGGATGTTAACAAGATGAGGTCATTTGGGCCTAGCGCCTCCATGCTACACAGATAAATTACATTGCCAAGCATCATGAAAGTTTGGCGCAATGCCAGAATAGCATAGGAGTGTACAATGCATGTTGTCCTGTGCTATTTCAAAATGCAGAAAGTTACACCCAGATTCCACAATGACGTTGATTGTGTAAGACTTTAGCCTTATAGAATACTTCTTAGTGTGATGCTTATGAGTTGGTCAGATTTGGGAGGAAATTTCTCATTTCTGTAGACCATTTACCCTTTCCTAGAGGTTTGACCATATTTGGTGTATTCCAGTCCACATGAAATTTCTTGGTCTGGGTGGAATTAGCCTTCTCTTTCAGATTGAACCCTTGTAGTATTCGGGTGCCCAGCTACATTTTGAAGGTGATTCTTGAAGTTTTAACTACCACCTAAAAGGCTGGAAGATGCCAGTGTTTGCAAAAGTTTTTCACTATCTTGACTAAGGCACAAACTTTCAGTGCAGTTGACACAGTGCATAGATGCTAATTTCAACCCTGATGCTATACTGATAGGACTCTTTGACACTAATGACATTATTGTACAGTGTACCTTTCAAAACCTAAAATTTGATTTGATAGTCGTGCTGATAAATCACACAGATTGTGAGGGCAGCATTGCTCCTCTGCAGCCAGTAGTGGCCGGTAGAACTTTCTGTTTCAGCTGAATTTCTTTTTAACCCCAAAGCTGAAGACATAACACTTAGAAGTTATTCTTCTTTTTCAACGGCAGTTTGATATTTGATGTTGCAACAATACCATTTGAAAACTGGAGCATTCTTCACATGTCAGTAAGTACAGCTGTTGCAAAACTCAGCAAAAATATTCCTCAGATTATGTAGTTTACAGTAAATTAGCAGACTCGTTGAAGGATTTTAGACTAACTTACATACATACTATGTATACATGTACTTTTGAATGAAGTGTGAATAAAGAGCAACCTTTAACTGTAAATGTAACATGACTATCTAGATAATCATATCTAATACCACTGTCATGGACTGACGGAGGAAAATTTGTACACCCACTCCACCCACGTGATATGGTGAAGGGTAAAATATCCCTAACTACAGTTTAGTCCTAGGGTACAGTAATTGAGGAGCAGAGAGAATGTCGTTTCTCCGAAAGATCGTTGTCACAATTCCTCAGAATGTACAACACACAGTGGAACAGTCAGATATTTTCCATTTGACAGATTTGCTGGCACATGCATACACATACATGTATGTCATTTCTAAAACCTACACTCGTCGGTGTGGATGCATAGATGTGTACACAGTAATTTTCATAATACCAGTGCTGGTCAGAGAGGCACTTTTCATGAATTCATGCATACATCGTTTCAAAATAGCTTTCCACCAGTTTAATGGATGCAGTGGTGACTTTGTTTCTTAAAGTATAAAGTGATGACTCAGTGTGATTTGACTCTCAGGACCCTAGAGCTTGCTGAGTGTCTGTAGATCCTCACAGTCATGTATTTAAGAGAACCATTAAGTTTGGACCCTACATGGTCCAACCCTTGCCGTGGGGTAGTGGCTTGTGTACCTCAATGACCCAGAGAACTATGCCAGCGGGAGCACGTGCTCCTGGCAGGGTCACCCAAGCTGGACAGGTCGAAGGGTAGAGGTCAGACGAATGTGGACCACCTCTCCAAGAGGCTAAACGGGTTTGCGTAGGGTTAACAGCCCTACCTGTAAAAAACATAACGTTACAGAAGCATCGACAGCAACAAACCAAAACATTCACCTGGGCAAGGAAGGGTCTCCATCCCGGAGACCTATGACGCATTGCAGTGAAAGCCGAAAGGAAGCTGCAAGGCCGACCCCCCTTCTAACACCCAGGACAACGACGAGAGTAGCCACATGGAACATCAGGACTATGTATGAAGTAGGAAGGACCATACAAGTAGCAAGAGAGA
This sequence comes from Batillaria attramentaria, assembly GCA_018292915.2. Classification (NCBI taxonomy): domain Eukaryota; kingdom Metazoa; phylum Mollusca; class Gastropoda; family Batillariidae; genus Batillaria; species Batillaria attramentaria. The sequence goes on along the minus strand of JACVVK020000035.1, from coordinate 2,575,277 downwards.
TGAAGAACTACAAGATAGGAGTACTGGGACTGAGTGAGACAAGGTGGCTACAGACAGGACAGCTGAGATTTTCATCGGGAGAGCAATTGCTGTACTCGGGACACACAGAGGATGGAGCCCCCCACACTGAGGGCGTGGCCCTGATGCTGGCACCGGAGGCACAGCGGGCACTCATCGGCTGGGAACCTGTCAACTCCCGCATCATCACAGCCAAATTCATCACCAAGAAGAAAGACATCAAGCTAAACATCATCCAGTGCTACGCTCCCACCAATGA
>JACVVK020000035.1:2467500-2572500 GCA_018292915.2 Batillaria attramentaria | reverse complement strand
GGGGGGACCAAAATCGCCCAGGGGGACCAGTCGAAAACGAGGCTGGATGTCTAAGGGGGGACCATTATAGAGCAGTTTTTGCCACGAATTGGTCCCCCGGGGGACTACTTCTGAGGGGGGACCGGACCGGATGCTACACCGGGTCAGCCTTTCCAACAGGTTCCAGCCACTGCAAGACCTGATAGAAGACAGTGGAATGGATATCGAGACACAGTGGGAACACAGCAAGAAACTCTGGCACGACACATGCGAAGAGGTCCTTGGCAAGAGAAAGACCCAACACAAGGAATGGATCTCTGCTGATACCATCCAGAAGCTGGAAGTTAGGAAAAAGAAGAAAAATGCACTGAACACAAGCCGAACAAGAAGAGCTAAGGCAAAGGCACAGGAAGAATACACAGCAGCTGACAGAGAAGTGAAGAGGAGCACCAGAAAGGACAAGAGGGACTACATCGACAACCTGGCCAATCAAGCAGAGGAAGCAGCCCGACAAGGGAACCTAAAAGACCTGTACCAGGTGACCAAGAAGCTCGCGGGCAAATTTCAGCAGACAGACAAACCAGTGAAGGACAAGAACGGGCACCCACTGACAACAACTGAGGAACAGCTGAAGCGATGGGCAGAACACTTCAGGGAGCTGTTAAATCGTCCCATCCCTGAAACACCACCAGACATCCCACCAGCAGAGACAGAACTACCCATCAACTGCGACAAGCCCTCTAAGGCGGAGATCAGGAAAGCCATCATGACACTGAGAAATGGGAAAGCTGCAGGGCCGGACGAGATACCAGCAGAAGCCATCAAAGCAGACACAGAGACAGCCGTCAACATGCTGCACAGCCTGTTCAGCAAGATCTGGGAGAAGGAAGAGGTGCCAGCCCAGTGGAAAGAAGGGATCGTCATCAAGCTGCCAAAGAAAGGGGACCTCAGGGACTGCAGCAACTACCGAGGGATCATGCTCCTGTCAGTGCCAGGCAAGGTTCTCAACAGAATTCTACTGGAGAGGATGAGAGAGGCAGTCGACCCCATGCTCCGAGACCAGCAGGCAGGCTTTCGCAGGAACAGGTCCTGCGCTGACCAGATTGCCAGCCTACGCATCATTGTGGAGCAGTCACTGGAGTGGAACTCCCCTCTCTACATCAACTTCATAGACTATGAGAAGGCCTTCGACAGTGTAGACAGAGAGGCGCTGTGGAAGCTGCTAAGGCACTATGGAGTTCCCGGGAAGATCATCTCCTTAATCCAGTGCACCTACCAAGACATGAGCTGCAGGATTGCCCATGCTGGCCAGTTGTCAGAAAGCTTCGAGGTGAAGACCGGAGTCCGCCAGGGATGCCTGTTGTCCCCGTTTCTCTTCCTCCTGGTCATCGACTGGATCATGAAGACCACTACAGCAGGCAGGAAAAACGGGATACAGTGGACACTCTGGACGCAGCTGGATGACCTCGACTTCGCGGACGACCTGGCGCTCCTGTCTCACAGCCACAGCCAAATGCAGGACAAGACTACGCGCCTGGAAGCCACATCAGCCGGAACAGGGCTCAAGATCAACAGGAAGAAAACCGAGCTGATGAAGATCAACACCACTGCCAACACACCAGTCACAGTCGGTGGAGAGCCCATCAGGGAGGTGGAGTCTTTTGTCTACCTGGGGAGTGTGGTTGACGGACAGGGAGGCACAGACCGAGACGTCACAGCCAGAATCGGCAAGGCAAGGGCAGCAATGGTCATGCTGAAGAACATCTGGGCATCCAAAGTTGTCAGCATAAGAACCAAACTTCGCATCTTCAACTCCAACGTGAAGTCAGTTCTGCTCTACGGATGCGAAACATGGAGGACAACGAAGACGATGCAGCAGAAGATCCAGACATTTCTCAACACCTGTCTGAGGCGCATCTTCAACATCCGATGGCCAGAGAAGATCCGGAATGAAGAACTGTGGGAGCGAGCGGGGCAGGAACCAGTGGCCAAGCAGATCCTGCGGAGGAAGTGGGGCTGGATTGGACACACCCTCAGGAAGCCGGCATCCAGCACCACACGCCAAGCCCTGACATGGAACCCGCAGGGGAAAAGGAAGAGAGGCCGGCCTCGCAACAGCTGGAGGCGGGACACTGAGGCAGAGCTATGTAAGCAGGGTACCAACTGGACTGGAGTGGCAAGACTAGCCCAGAACAGAGTGCGATGGCGAAGGGTTGTCGATGGCCTATGCTCCACGTGGAGCCAAGGGCCTAAGTAAGTAAGTAATTAAGTTTGGAACCAAGAGGCAAAAAAGTTTTAACTGAGGGAAAGACACTTGCAGAAAGCGGCTGGCACGCAGCAGATTCAATTCTTCAGGAATCTTCCACTGTTTTGAAAGCAAGAGAGCTCTTTGTTAGGTCATGTGAAAGGCAGGTTACACTTGCAGGGGTGAAAATAAAATCGTTATAGAGGAAAATTCCATCATTGGGTGTGTTCGGTGCAGCCATTGACAAATAGGGAAAATCAAACACACAAAGGCATGCATTCAAGTTCTTTATGAATGGCTCTGACAGTCATTCATTTTTCCTGAAGTTTTTGTTAGTCAAGTGGAAGTCCTTTTTGAGTTAAGATTGTATAACTTCCTTCTGCTGATTTATTCATTTATTCAGATGTGTGGATATATACATGTAACTTACATGGTTTTCATGTGTGTGTGTGGGGAGGTAGGTGGTGGCATAACCAGCGTCCTTCACACATGTATACGCTTCTTTTTTTTTTTTACCTGAGGTCATTTATAATGAGGTTATCAGTTGCCATACAAATGCTGCTGAGGTAGAGGTTGAATTCAACCAGCAACTATGTAATTGTAAATTATTTTTCCTGAGAAGTGTCAGTTGAAGAATGCGCAGAGTACTTTTGGCTGAAGACTCTCTCTCTCTCTCTCTCAGACAGACACACACACACACACACACACACACACACACACACACACACACACACACACACACACACACACACACATGCAACTATAATGTGTATCACTTTGGTTTATTCAAGTGTATTGACTGTAGGCATTACAAAACACAATTGCTTCACACTCATGCGCATGCTTGCATAACAAGCACACGCATGTGCACACACACATACACACACACACACAAATTTATAATGTATTGCACATCACTTTGGTTTATTCAAGTGTATTGATTGTAGACGTTACAAAACAATTGCTTCAAACACACACACACAAACACTCATGTGCGTACGCGCGCGCACACACACACACACACACACACACACACACACACACACACACACACACACACACAATATACATTACATCCACACATTAAATATATCAACTTTTGGTGTGTTTGCAAGTTAGTGGTGTAGTGTTTTGGGTGCAGCTGGCAGTGAAGACAACCCTAAGTGTTATTCATGGTCTTACAGTGAGTTACACTCCAGTCTGACCAAATGTGCCTTGGCTCTCTGCCAGTTTGTAGATGCTTGAGTGAGCACAGCAAGGACTACATGCATGCCCACTGTGGTCCATGTATTGTTATTACTAATATTAGCACAGTGTCAGTTGACATAGAGGCTTTTGATATTTTCATACTGTCCATGTCAAGCCTCAAGGACGAGTGCGTCGACTTGGGGAGTTGGGCCGTTGCATGAGAGAATGGTTTGAACGTGAGAAAATAAATCACCCCTGTAATTCACAAGGCAGCACATGTACTTACACAATAACACTCTTGGCCAAACTGGAGAAGTATAATGCACATTCGGAACACACGTATTCCAGTTCGATACCAGCCACTGGCCTTTTGGAGAAAACTATCTTTCGTCTCTGCTTGTCTGCATGTTTGTCTTTCTGATCATTTCTAGACATTGTACGCTAAGGTTTCAGTCACTGGACTTCAGGGTAGCTTATTTGAAATTGATTACTATAGTCATGAAACTAGCAACTTAATCTTTCGTTATCTCTTCTCTTTTTAGGTTACCTGTAGTACATTGGGGGGTGGGGGTAGGAGGAAGGGCACTATGATAAAAACAGCCTTAGAGTTAGAGTCAGTTCACTTCAGGAGGGAATTTTAATTCTGTGTGGGCGGAGCTTGAACGCACAATACCAGGTAAGCGAATCAAAGTTGAGATAAATGACTACGAAGCTATCTAGTATCCTTTGTAGTTAGGAACACATTTTGCTATACTGTAATCATCTTGTCAAATTGAGTACAATCTTAGTGTACAGAAATCGTCTGTGTATCAAGTGAAAAGTTCATTCTTTGGAGGAGGTTGGGGTTGGGTGGGGGGTACAGTCGTGTGTACAACTACAAGCCTTTGTGTGGACAGGGACTGGAGGGGGAGGGAAGCGATGGTGGAGGGTGATTGGGGGGGGGGGGCTATTTAGCTGCATGGGCTCTTGGGAGTGGGAGGCATCTGGTCCAGGTTTTAGTGCAGACAAAATTGAATACTCCACAGGTTGTCTTGATGGGTTCCCTCCCTCTCTCTCTCTCTCTCTCTCTCTCTCTCTCTCCCCCCCCCTCCCCCTTTGCTTTATGTAGAGTGCTGCCTCTCTGTTCTTGCTAGCTGGTCTGGTTTGCATGACAAGAAGTGATTTGTTTTGTTTTCAGTAAAATGTTAATTAATTTAATCTCACAGAGCAGCGCTTGATACAATGGCATTATGGCCCGTTCAAAGTGTACAGGCAGGTTCAGTATTTCAAAGGTGGTTTGCACAATGACAATAGGGGCCGTTGTTTTAAGTGTCTAGGTAGTTTATTTCACAACACATGTAAATTAAGGCGGCCGGCATGAGGGGGGGGGGGGGGTGCGTGGTTTTCTGTGATCACACAAGATTGACTGGCACTATTGGTAGTATGTGAAATGCGCAACAGTAGGTTCGTGCGGCGGGCTAGTCAGTCAAATGGTTTAGGCAATGCAGTGTGAATTGGTCAGATCCTAATCATGTTTGTGTACGCGTGAGTCCTGGGAAGGGGTTGGGAACAGAAGTTGAGGGGGACCTTTGCGGCATGGGTCGTAGTTGAAGTTGTCAGTAATGCGTTCGCCGTGTAACTTCATTATGAATCTATAATCAGCACGGTTGAAGTGGGCAGGCACCAAAACAAGTCAGTGGACCTGGCTGTCAGCAGGCGAGGGGGGCTTTGTGGGAAAAGGGGGGGGGGGGGGGGGGGGGGGGGGGTCCGCTCTGTTGACAAACGGCCCAGATAAGGCACCGTAATTGAAGGGGGTGACTCCCCTCCCTGCTGCGTTGCCTCTTTTTCTCAGTTTTTACCGGCAGGTGCAACGCGTTCTGTGGAAGGCCGTGTGAAGGAATTTTGATCTCTCGGGCTTTGAGTCCGGCACGACAGGTGATCATAGTTGTCCTGTATTACACACAGTCTTGCTTGTTTCCCGTTGTGGCCGACCTTGTCTATTGACACTTGACTAAGCAGCCGTTTTGGGCGCCTCGCGTTTTACGGGTTTGCGACACATTATTATATGCGCCAAATGTGTTGGAAATGGTCCCGTTTTCATTTGTTAAATCCACCGCCTTGTGACATGCTTTACATTGCATTGTGAATGACATGTTTGCCCGTGGCAAAAAGCTGTATAGACGGCAATCAGATAGGGGCAAAACGTCTCATGGGCCGTTCTCATGGCCACTGAATAGTTCAGCTTTGCATGTTTTTATCATGTTGCTCTCTCTCTCTCTCTCTGTGTGTGTGTGTGTGTGTGTGTGTGTGTAGCATTAGCAACGACAAGAACTGATGAACACTGGACTACTAGATTAATGTCTGTTACCGTTGACAGATAAAGTTTCATTTCATGTACATCTCTCTTGTGGAACATTTTGTAAGAAAGGCAGCATTTACCGAACACTGAGCTCACTTCTGTAAACGTTTCATCATCCGTGTCAGTCGCTGTGTGTGTGTGTGTGTGTGTGTGTGTGTGTGTGTGTGTGTTGATATATCAAACAATTTTAACATCACGAAAAGTCGATGGTTGGTGGTACATCTAGTAGCACAAGGAAAGGCTTGAGTGCTGTGTCAACATTGTTCAAACAGTGCACAGGAGGCGGCATATCGAACGTGAATGTTACAAACACTGGCAAGCTTTATTTATCTCAAGGACGGAATTATACCTTCCCCCGCCCACGTTCTCTCTATAAACAGTTTGAAATATCAGGCGAGTAGACTCTGTTCGTATTCAGCGTGAATGGAATGGAAAAATCAATGCACATAGCTTGGACGCCTGCGTGAGTGTGTGTGTGTGGCAGACGACACGCGCTGAGGAATGTCTGGCAGAGCTTTGCGCCTCGTCCTTTCTCTCGCTGCCGATGTAAACAGGAGTGGAGTGTAGAGAGGTTTGGGTTGGGGAACTGTGACGGACGGATCCTGTCTACCCGAACCACATACTGACAGCGCAGTGTGACTAAACGTACGGCTGTCGAGAAAAATGCCAGACGTGACCTGGCGGTAGAGAGGCGCAGGCAGCAAGTCGGGTCAGTGTTCGGGTGATTGCTTGGCGCGGTGTCACTGTTGTTATTGTCTCAACCAGACAGCTTCTCTCGTCTTCGGGTTCTTTGCCTCCTAGCTGGCACCAGCACGTCTTGTGTTGATCTGACTGTAGTCTGGGGCCCGAAACGCGTGTCTGGCACGATGAAGGCGGTGTTTAGAGAGAGAAATGAAGCCATGTAGCTGGGTGCGTGAGAAGGGTGTAAAATCTGCCACCCCGAGCGCCTTGGCTGAGCGCGACCCGTGACCTGGGCCGGTGCCAAGGATGCTAGATGATGAGATCAATAGTCGGCGGCCCTGAGCTTTGTGAGCCGAACGTTTGTCTTGGTCGTGTGGCGTACGCCAAGCAGTACATGTAGGTCCCCGCACTGTTTACACGATCATTATTTGGGGTCAAAGGCGCCGTGTTGGAGGAACAGCGAGGACGCGCTTGTCAGGAGAGACGGAATCGGGCCGGCAGAGACTTCAGCCGGCATAATTGATGCGTTGTCGTGCTGTGCAGCCCGCGTAATGACCAGGTTGGGCCGTCAGCACCGGACGCAACTGATGCAGTCAGACTTTCCTGTCCAGACAGACGAGTAGGTCTTTCTGCAGGTAGTGACACCATTCCACTATCTGCCAGGGATTCAGCTTTGTCGGATCAGATTTGTCACATCAGAGCCTAACTTCCGACTGATTCATTAGCAATTTTACAGGTGTGCGGTAAGACTCGGTAGAATGTGACAACATTACTCACAGCTTCTTACAGCATTGCCGATCGTTTGAGAAATTTCAGAACCGATAAACATATGGATGTGAAATGGACAGTTTGTAATGGAGTGTTGATTTATTGTGATGGATTCGTTGAAGTCTGCTGTTAAATTTATGCTTGTGTGTTTGGAGATTGGCGGCCTGAGTATGACACCTGTGAAAATGGAAATCAGTGTTGATCTCAAGATGCCGTAAGGTCAGTCTTCACGTTTCTACAGTAACAGCACCACTTCCCCGTGTGAATGAAGCCAGTCGTCACCAAAGTGGTCTTGTCAAGACAAGCCAGCGTGGAGATGAATCACTTCTGCATTTCTTTGTCATAATCCGTGTGTGTTTGTGAGAGAGACAGGGTAAGGGTGACATGATACGTCGTTTTACCCGAGACATCGCCATAATGAATTCAGCACGGCTCTGCTAGCCTGAGGCAGGCAGAGGTTGAAATGGATCCAGAGACGTGAGCGGGTGGACTGCCGTTCCTATAGTAGCAGTGGACATACTGTACTGCACGTGTGTGTACACACGGTCACATTCACTGATACTGTACTAGTGTATTGAGCAAGCAGGATTGATCTGGATCAGACATTTTCCCAGAGTCGCTGAAAGGAAATTGGAATCCAAGCTTCGCCATGCCAGTTTAACTATTGAATCCGTTTTGCAGACAACAGTGGTTCATTTTAGAGATTCCAGTGTAGGTGGGGTTTTTTTGTGTTTTTTTTTAACACTTTTTGTTAGATTCATATATTGCATACAATTATGATGTTATGGTATCATGATTTTAGCAGTTGTTTGTAATTACATATTCAGGCAGCCATCTTGCGCACTGCAGATATTTGCGTATTTATACTGTAATCGGTGCAGATGGTAGAGTAACAGTTTGCTGAAGTGCTGTAAAAGAAAGAAAGAAAATGAAGTAAACTCCAGTTTACTCAATTGGTACAATGTCTTTGTCACAGCAATTACTTTAGCTGTTGTTAACAGTGGTAAAGTACAAGATGTCTCCAGTCAGTCCAAAATGTGTTTTTAAAGGGTTTAATTCAAATTCTGTGCCCATTTGTTTCAGAGAAGAGTAAGAGTCATCGCCACAGCCCTGTCTTGCCAGCATGGCGCGCCAGCTCCGCAGATCCTGTAAAGCCGTATTTGACGGGGCAGTGGCCCAAGGACATCAACTCCTACCACCACTACCAGAGTGGTGGGGTCTTTATGTGTGATAAATCCACACAGGTGAGGTCTGGTTTTTTAAAGAAAAATATGTGCAAAATTGTGTGCAGATATTGATGAATTTAGCAATTAGTGATAATGTGGGCATTGGGGTTGGTGTGGGTGCTTGCACTGTGCTTGTCGGCATTCAGTTTGACCATGACGAAAACGTGTGAGTCACACTTTGGTCGTTGGGGGACTGACTCAGGAAAACTTGACACAAATGCTTTTCCAAGAATTTGAATGGTTTCACATTACATCATTAGAGTGTTCATAAAAAAAGCATGGTCAGATGATTTGTTTGTGTTGGGGTTGCTGGAGGTTGGGTGGGGTTTGTCACTAGTGGTGTTTTTGGATTTTTTTGTTGTTTGATTTGGGTTTTGTTGTTGGTCTGTGTTTGTTTTAATTTTTGTGGTTATGGTAGTGGTTATGGTTTGTTGCCCAATAGAAATTCTGACTCTTTGGTTGCTTATAATGTGTTGCAGACAATAGATGATTGGGAATCTGTTGTTGAAAAGAAGAAAACAAAAGGTCATCGACGTTCCGCATCTTTCGGACACGGGGACCTCTCAAAAGAGGTAATAAGTCACAGAAACTTGATTGATGGGGAACACAGATTTCTTCAAAACTGTTCAAAGAGTTTGTAAAATATCCATAAGATGGCATTTCATATGATCCCTCATTTGATCCCAAATCAAACGTCACAGGTAAGCTCTTTTTATTTGGAAATTTATCATTACTCCTGTCATACTCAAAGCGTAGCAATCAAATCAGAAGCAGTGTTAAATATTGGTTGGTTTGTTGTTGTTGTTGTTTTTTTGGGGGGGGGGCAGTTGTTTTTAGTTCAGTTTTGGTTTTTCGTATACATCAGGGTGTACATTTGTAGTGAACAAGTTTTCACTCCTCTCAAACTTGAAAGAGTGAATTCACGTCTTGTTACTCTCGGTCTTTCTCTGTCACACAGGTAATAAAACAGCGATTACAGAAGACAAAGGAAGGTAGCCGGCACAGTGAGTCCGGCAAACAGCGTTTGAGTCCTGTGCCGGGAATCCACTCAGCACTGTCTCTCACTGCTCCCCCCACAGTCTTCGCACAGACCAAATCTCTCATCATTCCGGCCACCAACCACATTCCCCGACAAAACATGAACCGTTTCCAGAGGAACAGTGTGGAAGGGCTCAATGTTGTGAGTATCCCACTCCCAGTATATCATAGCTTGCCTTGTGTTTTCCTTGTGTCTGAGTGGTAACTTTTCCAAACGTTTTTATTGACCTTTCTGAGAGGTCAAGGTTGCAGGAAGGAGTCTGCTGTTGGGAGTCAAACATTGGCTTCTTTTTTTCTTTCTTTTTTCAGCAACAACCACAAACTCGGGACACTCTGTACATGTGTTTGGTAGATACCTATGTTCAGCATTTAAGGTGTTTTCCAGAATGACTTTATCTGAAGGTCAAGGTCATGAGGATTTGGTCAGAGTCCCAGAAACTGGTGTTTTGGTTAAACACTATCCTTATTCTAGCAACCACAAACACAAGACAGAACATACTTGACATGGAAGTGGTGTACAACTCTTTCAGGCATACCCTTTGGAATGGCCTTGCCTGAAGGTCAAGGTGAAAGCATGATGAAAGCATCATTGCATGTTTTTTTAAGTAAGACAACTTTCACCCATGTTTTCACTGCCTGCTAGTGCCAGGGCAGTTCCTGTTCCCAGCAGACCACACTGATGTGTTCCGACCTTCTGTCAAGTAGAGTTGTTGAGTCCCACCTTGGCTGGCTCCACAAGGGGCAAGGTCAATGGATCTCTGTCACTACCAGGCCTCTCTCCCTCAGATCTTACTCCAACGGCAGGGCTAAAGGGGCTGGGTGTAATAACAGGTCCCCAGCCCCTAGGGAGAGATTGCCAGGGCTGGTAGCCGGCCCAGAGCTGAGGATGCCTGTCGGCCAGACTAGTAATGACAGAACCAGAAGCCCTGTGAGGCCCCAGGGACCTGACATTCCCTTGTTTCTAGACAATTACATGTCAGTGTGGGATACTCCCGGTGGTTGTCACTGGTTTACAGGTTGTTAGAGGTTGGCCTTCTGAGTTACCGTTCTGTTGTACATGTAATTAAAATATATTGCAAACAGTGTTTGCAGTTTAGTGGTCAGGTAGGGAGGAAGTTTTCCCTTCGACAAGATGTTTTGTTCCACACACACACACACACACACACACACACACACACACACACACACACACACACACCATGTAGTTTCAGTATCACCCTACACCCACCCATTGAGGTAGGTGTTCGCATTCACTTACAACGACCAGCACTTTGTATTCCCTTTGGAACACATAATATTTCAGTCACTGACTTCATCCATTACTGTTTGCTGTAAATGCACTGTTTGGGGAGCGGAGCTGGTGGGTTTCAGGCCCTGCTGGGAGCCAAACACTTACGCTGGTTATTTCCGCGATGACCTCTCTTTGATATAACTCTTAAAACGGTCATTGAACCAACAGACTGCTCAGAGACTTGCCTCAGAAGCACTCACTACTCTGCTTCTCCTTGGAGCCTGTTACCAGAGAGCAAGTATACACCTTGTACTGTCGGCTGGAAGATAAGAACTACCATCGTCTGCAGGCAAACTGGTGAAACTATCTGGTCATGCTTCATGAAGTCAGGAGACATGTGGTGATGCAAGAAAACCACCTTTCTGATTACCTGTACTGCCGACAGCAGGTACTTAGCTCATGGAGTTGAAAGAAGGGGATAGATAGAAGGGGGGAAATTAGGAGGAGGGAGAATGTTGAGAAAGCTGAACTTCAAGAGAGATGAAAAAAAAAAAGGAAAAAAAAAGACATATGAGCAAAAGCTTTCATCAGGAACAACAAAAACAGGGCAGATATGTTGGTAATGTTCTCCTGTGTTCTTGTGCTTCAAGTGGGTTCTCGATATCCGTTTTTGCTACTTTTCTTCAAGACAAGAAAGATGACCATTGGACACGGAAAGAGAGAGGGTGCATGAATCTCTGTTGGAACAAGAAAAGGATAGGGATAGGAAAGGGAGAATGGAGGGTGGGGGGGGGGGGTGAGAGGGTGCAAAAATGACCATTAAAAGAGGTGAAGTGAGGAAAACTGCTGGCCTTGGCATTTGATGGAACTAGAGCTAAACCCGGCGGGGGGTCCCGAAGCTCGGGTTTACATTGTACACTGTATCGATTTGGGCCGCCACGAGCCTGTTGGTAGAGTGTGACTGGAATATCACACTGACCAGCTGACTGGAAAACGGGTGCAAGAGAAGGTAGGCTGTTGCTGGCGTGCAATGCGTCCTAAAGGGGGGGGGGGTGAGATTGGGGGGGGGGGGCAGGGTGGAGGTGATGATGTCCGTCCCACCAGCGGAAAAGTGACCGAGAGGCAGCCAAATTGGGACTTTCCGCCCAAAGCCAGATGACGCGGCCTGGATGTAACGTGCAGCGGGTGGTTATTGAACCCACTGGAGCGTGGCGCGTGTGAGATCACAGAGAGAGGTGTGAAGATGGGGATAATTGGATGCTGCCTCGTTTAACCCTCTTGCCTGCAACCCCCTCCCTCTCCCCCTCCCCAGCTCTATCCATCTCTCTCCCTCTCTCTCTCTCTCTCTCACTGTTTCTCACTCTCTCTGTTATTGGCTGTGTGGTGGGTAATGCAGGAGAGGCGGCTGTTTGGTTGCGTGGTACTACTGGTAGTGATTTGTGAGACAGTGTGTTTGACATGGAGGGTGATTAGTCTAGCTAGGGTTTGAGTGTAATTTTGTTGTGACTGCGGGCTTCGGTTACTCCATTGATAGTCGGTGTCCCATCGTTTTACCACGTGTGCTGACGCGCGGCCAGTGGCTTGGTTCAGTCCCACTCAGAGATGGTGAATAATTTAGTTCACTCTCCGGCTGATCGGCTGATAGTGTGGGAGATTTGGAATTGGAAATAAATGCCATGCGTTTTGCCAGTTTGGATTGGATTTCTACGTAGGTGTGCATTTGTCTTCTGCTTGCCTGATTGCTTTGCTTTGCTTTGATCCCAGTCATACCACACAGTCAGTTTCAGTTTAGCTCACATATTGAGCAGAATTTTCAGTAATTCATACTTCTTCAGCTCTTTTTAGTGAAAGTTTCATATCCGTGGTATACTATAAATCAGACACATGTCCTGGCTGCCGGCTGAAAAAGTAAAGGACATGAATGATACTGATAATAATAACTTGTTTTTCTATTGGCACATAACCCGGTTTCTTGAACTTGCTTCAAACACCGCCAACTGAACCCAGTACGCACAATCACATGAATCACATGTATTCTCTCACTGGAACATAACACATTACAATCACCAGGTGCGAACTGAGATGAGATCATCAACTGGAGTTTTGGAATTAAACATTGCATTTATTATCAGTTCAAATTTTGTGGGCTGAACATGCAATAAAACCATAGACTGAACATTACTGAACTGACAATGCAGATCATAATGGCGCAGAAGTGATAAGATATCTGTGCACCTTGGTTAGGAAAAAATGATTGGTTATTTTCAGAATGAATTGGTCTGATGCGGATAAGCCCTGTTGCTGAAAGTTCAGCAGCTTTTTGCTGTTGACTTCACTGGAAAACAATTACAAACACATGTACAGATAAACTCCTTGCTGAGAAATACTTCTCTGCTTTTTTTTTTTTTTTCCAGAATATTGGTTTTTGGACAGATGCATATTACTGTTGTTTGTTCCGAGTGATGTAATGGCCAGTATGATGTAATACGTGAGTCATCTGTGATGTGAGAGTCGGCATGGGAGAAGATATTACCCAGACGCCCGCTTTTCCTTTGTCGGGGGACACATGGACTACAGCACTACAGACCTCAGTCTACTTGTGTCTAGATATACACATGCACGTGTGTCTGCAAAGTGCAATGCATGCGCCTATGACTCAAAGAGGTGGGGGGAGGAGGGGAGGGTGGTGGTAAAGGTCTGGTGTGCCCACAAGGAAGAAGAGCGGGAAAAAGTACAGTATAGCTAGAATCTGCACTAGCGCCGCGTGGCGTCAGCCCCGGAAAACCGAGCTCAAGTTCATTCACACACGCTTCCTTCCTCGACAAGTTCCTTTGGCTACACACCGGTATTAGCTTCCGGGGCATGTAGTAACAATTCGGCTAAATATAGTAGAAAATCTTTGCCCCTTTTAAAATTTGTGTGCAGAGTAAACAATGGCAATCTGGTGCTTTTTGTTGGCTTTGTAAACAAGTTTCATGCCAGGTAATAGTAAAATTAGGGAAAAATGAGGCTGGCTTGTGGACTATTTGTATTCATGCGCGGCTGGCACAGGAGCCAGCAGACGACCGTGGAATGAGGGGGTATGTGGTGGCTGCCAACATTGCCAAAAAACGGAACATTGGAATTTGTTTAAATTTCCTCTACGCATGAGTCTATGGCTGCCTGATTTTTGTGATTTTTTTGGTGAATTTTAAGCATTTTCTAGGGTGTCATCTGCAGCGGTATGTGTAAGAGGAATATATAGCGTTTTCCTCCAGATTTGCATCTGTGTAACGTAGCCTGTATATAGCCCGGGTTTGGTCTGGTCCATTCACTGAACACCACTCAGTTCGAGAACTTTACACACAGAGAGAGGCGGCAGGGTTGTTTACATGCATGCAATGAGAGAGAGAGAGAGAGAGCGCGCGCGGAGGAACTGAGTTGTCGCATGCGTGCCGTTTTCCTGCTTGGAATAGGGACACAAGTGGACGCATGATACCCAACAGCACTAACTGGTCGCATAGCGAAGGAGGAGGGGCACATACACTTGGTACTTGATAGTGCCTGGTTCATGATCATAGCCGGGTGTGGTGGGGTTGGGGAAGTGTGGGGGGGGGGGGGTTCGAGGAGGTTATGAGGGTACACGCTCTGCCACCAATACAATGGAAGCATTGTCAACAGAAACTAATGTGGTGGTGTAACCTTGCGGAACCTTCTTTTCATTAAATGTTTTTGTTGTTGTTGTTTTTTACACTCATGAGTTTTATTTGGTAGTGGGGGGGGGGGGGGGTGGGGGTTCAGAGAAGGGTCCAGACAACTGGGTTAACTGAGCTTGAAAGCATTGGGCTGTCCATGCTCAGCCGGGCCCTGCCTTCAATCTCCATGCTTGAACCCAAACAAAAATAAGGAACCTGTGCGTGTGCTCCCCTAACTGCCCTTCATGTGGTAGAAAAGGACATTGAACCTCTAGACACAAGTACACTGCTACCCAATCCTTTTCTTTCTGTAAGGTTTCCTCTAGCAGTCATGCTTGGTGTAGATTTGAGGGGGGGGGGGGTGCATTTGCCATAGTACTCTTCTTGCCTGTCCTACTAATACAATAAATGCATTTTGTTCAGTTAAACTTCACTTGCTGAGTTTGAGCTCAACTTTGTAAATGTACGAAAGCAGATTTCACAGAGGTGATAGTGTATTGATGGCTCCTCCAGTCCACAAGTACCGTAGCTGTTTCCTTCTTCAGAGGACTTTTTATGGCGTTTCTGACACCTGCCGCTAAGCCGGCCTCGCAGTGTTCCGTGTTTACATTGTCAGCGCAGGGTCACATTCTCCGTGATCTCAAAGCTCCCTTGGATCAGTCTAGGCACAGTGCAATTCACCGGCCTGCCTAGTTCAATTCAATGAAACACTTTTTGGACTTTTTATGCATGCATACATAGGTTGTGAGGTTGTTGCCCGAGTCATGTCTTCCGTGCTAGTGGATTCTTTCTCTCCCTCTCTCACACGCGCACGCGCGCGCGCACACACACACACACACACACACACACACACACACACACACACACACACACACACACACCGAAAACAACAACAGTTCATTCTGTGTGATACAGGCAAGCTGGACGACATTCCCGTTAGGACATAGCATCAGTAGAAGAACTCCCCCCCCCCCTCCACACACACACACACACACATATGAATGACAAGATATCTCCTGACAGCAGCCTACAAGGAAAATACCAAAAATAATCTACAAGTAAGGGTTTATTTTTGTTTCACGTTTTATCCTTTTAAAAAGGCGCAGGTCCATGAGTGCTTTGTCCCATAGTTTAAGTGTGTGTTGGCCGGAGACATAAATCTCTTGTACACTGAGCTGAACCGGCCCTGCCTTGACAGAGAAGGGGGGCGACCAGGAAACACTACTAAACGACAAGTGTGTGAATGAATGGTCTCAGCTGTATGGGCCCGGCATGAAAGGCTTTGATATGGTTGTTTTTACCTTTTGGGTTGCCGGGGCTCACGTGGCGGGCAAGCTTGCACCACTGGCATCTCATATGCTATGCAGGTTTATGGCGAGAAATGTTTTGCAGTTGTGTACTGGGCTTAGCGTGTCGCACCTGCACATGGGCAGTAGAGACTGCTATAGAAATGGAACCCTTTTCAGTGTTTGTAAAGGATTAGCGAAGGGTGGTGGAGTTTCAGGCACGCTTTTTTGAGCGATTTTGTTGTTCAGTGGTTATTTTGGATCTGAATGTCACACAACAACTTTTAACCGCTTTTAGGGGTGAGCAGTGGTCTAATAGGTAGCGCATCGGACTTACCTGCCGCGCTACTGAACGGCCATCACCGCTGTCATGGCACTTCCCCTCTGGGAAATGCCGGAAGAGGATAAAAAAATTTTTTTTCTTTTCTTTTCCCAAATCAAGTAACCTGGTCTACGGCATTTTTTGTTGTTGTTGTTTTTTGTTTTGTTTTTTTCCAGGGGGGAGGGGGGCTTGGCACTTAGTCATCATGAGCAATATAGGTCAGTCTGTCTGTTCTGAGTACAACTGTATGTACAACTACATGCATAACTACGCATTGCAAGAGTTAACTCCTGTCCCTTCTGAGTGTAACGCAGCATTGTTGCGCGGCCTGTTGCAGGAGATTGAGAAGCTGGTGTTGTCCAAACCTACCTCAAGTGCCGGGCAGGAGCCAGAGGAGCCGGATCTCTTGCTCAGGGTATGTCTGCTGTCCAGGCTTGACTTGTGTAGTTCTTTATTATTGTACAAAATGCACAACTTACACACTGACTTTTCTCTGTAATTATAAGCATGAAGATCTGTCTACACACCATAGGTTTTACATTGTGCAGTGCCGTTACATACAACTTTAACTGTAAGACTAAACCATCCCCAACAGACGACCCCCCCCCCCCCCCAACAACAATAACAAAGTATAGATCAAACAAATTTGTGTAGGATATATTTTTGTTTTACTGGAGTTTAATTTTTTTTTCATTTTTCCTTGACCCTTCTCTAGGCACAGGATATTCCTGATGGGCACAGAGCTCCCATCCCAGAAATCACGCGACTGAGTTGCACGCGTAGCGTGGATACGCAGACGCCGTCCGCGCAGGTGGAGGAACCGCGGCCCACCAGTTCCAACAGTCGTCCCGAATCCTTGAGTCCTGCGGTCACCAGCCTCCCACCGCCTGGACCGACCACAGATCTGCTTCATCCAGACAGTCGATCTGACTCTGTGGAAAGCAAGTCTAGCAAGGGTATGGCTAACAATACTAACATTGTACATTTCTTCTATGCTATTCTTAGGAAGGCGTTACGCCCACATTCCATGAGGATGTTGAAACCATAATTATGTCGCCTCAAGGTACTGTGAACTGAACCCAACACACGTGCTCACGTCATAGCGGCCAACCGTCTGTATTCTTTCATATTTTCTACAATTTCTGGATTCAGATATGATGATTATTGCCAAAATACCGAATTTCCGGAGTGGGGCGGGGGCTCTGTCAAATTCAAAGGGCCATTGTGTAAAATCAAACGGTCAGGCCCAAGTATGAAAATCTCTGTCTTTCAAACTTACACCGTTCAAATTCTGTAAACCACCAGTCGTTTAACTTTCGTTTAGTACCCTTGACCGGCGCCAGTCAATGGGACTGCAGTTGTAGCTGCTATGCTGTCCGCTGTACTTATAAACCTTATAAAAGGTTCATTGTCCAACTGTTTAGTAGACTGAAGCATATCTGATGAAATCACTTGCACCAGATCATGTTTTTGGCTTTGACAGCCAATAGAGAAGTGACGTCAGACCCCCCCCACACACACACACACACACACACACACACAGACACAGACACACACACACACACACACACACACACACACACACTTTTCAAGTTGAAGAGTGTGAGAGGGGTGTTGTGTTACTTTGTTAATGTTAATGTGGTGTTAATTACCGTGTTTCAGGTGACAGTGAGTTTGACTCACCAGAACCCTCCAAGTTTGTGTCCAGTCCTAAGCCTGAGAAATCCTGCCCCTTTGTCCGCCAACCCCCAGATGGCTGCGAGAAGGTCAAGGTTATTGAAGAAACTCGGTAAGTTGCGTCTGGAACAAAAGTTTAAACTTTTTACATGTGTGGAGTTGTCTTGAGCAGAATACGCATACCATCCATTCTTTGTTTCATGTAGAATCACTTGGCTTCGGTGTGTGTGTGTGGGGGGGGGGGGGGGATGGGTTCAAGACAGTGAATTTTGCTGATGTCCATCACTGAGTTGGGAAGCACGGACACTGTTGGACCTTACCTCAAATTGTTTGTCTGTTGCAGACGTCCGTCCATTAAGGAGCCATTGCTCTTTTGCCCTGTCAAGCCAAACCAGTTTGTCTTCAAGCCCAGCCAGGGGTCAGCGTTTTGTCCACTGATAAAGCAGTACTTGGGCGAGGCAGCCGACCTGTCTCTCCGCCCAGCCTCCGTTCCGCTGTCCGTTCCCTCCGTACCTCTGTCCGTTCCGTCAGTCTCCACCATGAACCAGAGCCCCAGCATCGAGGGACAATGACACAACTCCCACCTGTACTCCCAACCCCATCACTTCCCTCCATCTCCATTACAGACTAGAGCATTTGCACCGGGGGTCAGTAGGTCACCCTTCATGTAGCTTTTAACCCTCCCCCCTCTCACCCCCTTAACTCCCTCCACACCTTCACGATCAGCAGGAGAGCCAGTATTGATGGCCTGTGACAAACTCTTCACCCTGGTCTGCTCAGCATCCTCTTAGTATAAATTCACCTCTGGCACAAACAGTAACCCTAGCAGTAGCACTTTTCCTGCCTCTGTTGTCTGGATGTATATCATTGGACGACTGTTCTCCGGATCTAATCCATCAGATGACTGTTTCCTGGTTCTAATCCGTCAGATGACTGTTTCCTCCGGATCGAATCCCTCAGATGACTGCTTCTTCCGTCTTGCCTCCATTCCTTGTCAGGCTGCCAAGCATTCACAATGCAAGTTCTGGAGACACCTGGTTTAGCACACTGTGAACACTGTACACTGGACCTTGCAGGCCTGACTGGGAAGATTGTGACTTGAGCTGACTGGACACTTCACAACAATAAACTCTCAAAATGACGACAAGACTATCCGGGTAACGTGCAGCTTCACTGCTGTTGCGTTGGGCCTTTGGCGTGCCCGACGTGTTGTGGGCTGCAGGGAAAAAGACTGACTGACGACTGTCGGAATGGCACTTGTTTCTCCTGCTGTGGTCGGAAGCGAAGACTGAGACTGCCCTCCGTCAACTTGCCTGCACCTGTTGCGAAACCGTTTACACACAGGCTGTGATCATCGTTGTCACAGCCTCCCTGGACCACATTGTGATAGATTTTGTTTTTAATGTCTGCCTGGTATAGTATTGTGTCTGTAGCCACCCAAAACCTCAAGCGTATTCCTTGCATTTGTGTTCCTTTTCCGTTTTTACTGCCTGAATTGTCTGGTTTGCTGTTGCTTTGGTGTAAAGTCACTGTCAATGTATCATGAAGAGTGTGTGTGCGACAAGCCTAGGATTATTTTCATGTGCACTTGTAACTGCTTTTTTTTTTTTGCTAGAAGGGACTGGAGGGGGTACTCATTCAGGCTCTAATCTATTCTTTAATAATAAAATTTAAATAATAATAAAACATAGTTTTTAGAGAGGACTGCTCTCCAAGTACCAAGGACTCACTGCGCTTAAAGCGTGCACACGCACGCGCGCACACACACACTCACACACACACACACACACACACACAACCGTCTTTGCCATTGACAAGACATAGGCAAAACACAAAAGTGAGATATGGTTAGTAGTGAAAATGGAATCAGCAGTACATGTACATTATAACTAAACTATACTCTTCTGTACAGCATGGAACCGGAAAATCTTGTCTTAATTTTTAAAATAATTTGACCAGTAAGGTATTCTGTCTTCTTCCTAAATTTACCTGCAAGTAGGGGGACTGATTCCTTTAGTGGTAAAATGCCCATTACCGATGCTAGAAGTTGTGGGTAAGAGATCACCTAGGTGTCAGACTGTTTGCCTTTGGGTGTGTAGCTCCTGTCATGCAGGATTCTCTTCACGATTCTTTAGGCTGTGGTTTTTGTTTGAGATGCTACTTTACTGACAAAATCAGAATGGCTGAGCTGACCCTGCACAGTATGTGATAATACTGTGTAAACGTGGCCCCAGTCTAGTGTGTGAGTGTATGCGGGTGGTAGGTGGTGCTTGGGGAGTTTGAACCATCTGTTCACCGGGATTATTGCTCTTATTTAGATGACCCCTTTGTTATTATTTCTGAAAATTGTTCTAAAATTGCTCTCTTGAAAAATTCTCTTTCACTAATGGAGTGCTCCATACTTCGTCTCTTTCTCCCCTTTCCCAAAACAGAGATTATCAATAGCAACTAGAGAAAAGGGCATATTGAAAAATCAGCAACAAGAGATGGGAGAGGAGCTAGGCCAAGCTGGCAGTAGGTGTACGGAATTAGTGCTTTTATTTATGGTGACATCACTGTTAGCTTGCAGTGAAATGACGTCGCAGCTGGGAACTCTGCAATGAAGAGGAGATGTGGAAATATGAGGAAAGAATTTAGAGCTTTTCTTTTGTCAGGTGCTGAGTTTAGTAACACCTGTGTTTTGAACAACACAGGTTTAGGGGTGTTTTACATCCAGGTCAAGGGACACAATTTGTATTCTGTTTACTTCCCTTGCACCATGAGCAATTCCTCTGTGGAATAATTTATATTCTTTGGTATGTACATTTATACAAGGAATGTATGGTAGTGTGTGACGTACCACCATGTATGTATTATTCAGTTTATTACACAAATATGTATATTACACTTGGTTCCATTAAGCATTTAACATTATGTCTACACTTTTTTTTCCAAGGACTTTCTTCTTTTTTTTAATCATTTACTTTCGTTAAGAATCTCGCATCTTCCGCCCATTTTTGCATAAACCAAAGTTATGTCTGATACATACTTTCTTTTTGATTTGAGGTGTGTTTCTTTGGTTTTATGAAAACATGATTTGTCTGCTGTGTAATTTTATTCTTGATGTAGACTGTGTTTGTACGTACATGTACTTTCGTTGCAGGGAAAAAGTAACAGGTCTAAGTTTCTTATACATATGCTGATTGCTCAACAAAATGCAGTATGCTTAGATAAGATAGACGTTGATGCCACATACTTGATGCTAGTCCAAACCTGAGCACTGTTTTGTTCATCAGTAAGTTTTTTGTGGCTAGTACATGTACTTCAGAATTAGTCTTGGATTCCCTTGTCTATTAAGAACACCACGATTCGAAATGAACATCCATTGGTTTAACTCTCATCTGCCCAGTTTCTTTCACTTGCAATAGTATGGCGATAGTATGAACAAGTTGTTTTTGCTAACCTTGTTTTCAGGAAGTGTTCAGTAACGCGTTTCTGTTTGAAATCCATCAAGTTTAAAGCAGTGCTTTACAGTTACATGTACTTACAAAATTCTTTCCTAATGGATGTGCAGTTTGTCTTGTGCCAACATTTTTGTTCCCCACACTTCCCCGGCCCCAAACAAAGTCCTGTGTGAATCAAGTGAATTTTTTTTTTTTTTTTTTTTCAGTAATTACTATGACTAAATGGGGTTTTTGTGCCACAAATTCTCTCCAAAAGTGCAGTTCAGTATACTCTGGCTTCGGTTCAACTTTACACTTTAGTTGCAGTCTCTACTTGGACTTTAATTGCTCGTCAACTAAAAAAACAAACAAACCGCAAAACATTAAAGTGTTAAACAACAGCAGATCCTGGGAACAGTCTGTACAGTAGGAACAGTACGTTTGTCTTTCTTTTCACTTGAGCTGTGCTTGCTGGCTGCTGCTTGTACTTGTTCAGCGCTGGCATGTTTTCAGAAATATTTTTGAATTTTGTTGTTTGCTTGTTTGTTTGTGTTAATGCTACCTGTGTTTCTTAGCGCATGTAATGCAAAGTGTTTGAAATCAGTTTGCACAAAACAACCAAAACAAAACAACAAGAACAGCGCAACAAAAGATACAAAAAACTGTTTTAAAAACTCAGAGAATTTTATCTTCATATTTTGTGGAGGAATTGTTCTCTACATATCTCTCTGTACAGAGGAATAGGGATTACAGGACATATATATTATATTTTGAAATCCTTTTTTGACACCAAATTGTTTTTGTAAGTGATGTAGCCAGGAACTTTAGAGAAATGCTTCCAGATACTAGCAGTTCCAGTCAGATTAGAGGAAAATCCTAAACGGGATGCAACACTGTACCTCTGGACTGAATGTTTCCTTTGGTGTGTGTGTGTAATAACGGTACATGTGGATAACTGTTTTACTTCTAAGTAATGTTATTCATAAAACTCACTCGTTGAAATGTTTTGCGACAGATGGGTACACTGCACAGATAGGTCTGTCAGTAAGCTATCTTCCTTGCTAGGTCTGTCAGTAAGCTATCTTCCTTGCATGTGTGTGAGTGAGTGAGTAAGTGAGCGAGTCTCAGAGAGAGAGAGAGAGAGAGAGAAGGAACAGAGATGACATATGAGCCTTCCCTAACCCCCAAGCCCCTGCCTCTCAGAATTCCATGTTCATGTGTTTTGGGGTTTTTGTTTGTTTTTGTAATGTATGGTAAGTGAACATGTGAATGGAAATGTGTGAGTAAGAATTTCCAAACATTGCCTGACCAGGTTGACTCCAGGGCCATGATTATCTAAGCTAGTACATGTATTTAGTTGCTCCTGTATATCATTATCTGTGCTAGTTGGATGGATATATCGAGGCATGAAAAGGTTCGTGTTTTTCCCAGGTGGGTGGGGTGGAAACTAATTTTAAACTACGTGTTATTTCAAATGTCTAAATTCAGAGATTTTCAAAAGGTTCGCAGTGTTCAGTTGCTTTTGTTAAAACATTTGCATTAGTACATATGACAGGAAAATATTCTTTTTCAACATAAAGTAGCAGGTAATTGTGGGATTTTGTTGACTGAAGGTAATGGCACTTTATGCAGGGGTTCCTAACTGTCTGTGATACACCAGTTTACTGCCTTATTTCACTACGCGTACTCTGACAGAGGGAGGGGGACTGAAAGCTTCAGCTTGTGTACTGCTGCTTTCACCATCACACTCTCTGCCTTTGGAGAAACAAAACTGCATCATGACGTCTGTACTCAGCTGTATGTGGGACAGACAGTACGCACTGAGCTATAGGGAAACCTTTCCAGTGTATGAAGTCCTGACTGGGCATGCTGTGAATGACACTTTCTGGGGGCAAATTTCTTGAATCCAGCAGTGGTACCAGAGCTTTGGGTGAAAACATATTTGATGAAGCAACTCAAATTGTGTTTATTGTTGTATGCAAAGACCCCAAGGCTGTGCAAGCTGTTTGCCCGTAGTTTTTGTCTGTCTTCTGATGGGGATCCCTGCTTTTCGTAATCTACAAGTAGGGGCTAAGAAGGAAGACTTCTGTTAGCGTGCTGTTTGGGAAAGCACAAGAACCTGCACTAAACTCACGGTGATCAGGGGACACAACTTTGGAGTGAGAGAGACCTTGGTGTCTCAACAGCTCAGTGTGTGCAAGTGACAGTCCCCATAGAGTGCGAGTATGATAGCCTGCAAGTGTACAGAGGAGTTGCAGTTGTACAGTATGTGTATGTGTGAGCTTCGGTTTTGATTGCTGATGAAGGTTTGGAGGGATCTTTCAATAATGCCATACGCTTGCAGACACGGTGGCTTGAAGTGGCTTATGTATGTTTCAGCAGTGTTGTGTGTAACTTTATTTCCAGTATGTGTGGGCTCTTATTTCTAGACACATTGTAACATGATCAACTCTGGGGTTAATGAATCTACAGGTTATCCTCTACATACATTCACATGTACTTGATAACTTGCTAATCTAGTCTGCTGTATGCACTTACGCCAGGGAATAGGGGAAATTAATTTAAAACACTGTAGTAATTTTGTTAATTTATTTTAATGGCCTGTCTGTTGGGAGAAGGGTGGGATTACAAACTGCCTTACATGTGCAGTCACTTGTTTTCTGATCAAATGTTTGCTTATAGTGGCGCAGCTATGCCCCTCGCTGCTGCTTTTATTATAAGTATTATTGTTGTTGTTACTAGCTGACGTAGTTCACTGTCCATAATCATCAAACTTTGCATTGGCAAACGCTGTACTTACCCCCAACTGTGTGCCAACTTTGTCCTAAAATCATTACAAGCATTACATCGTTAAACTGACGGTAGGTTTGCTCGTAGGTTTAGTGCATGTCTACCGGAGGGCGAAGCGACAACCAGTAGAATATTTCCAGTAGGTGGCACGTCCAATACACCTGTTCCGATCTCACCTGCAGCAGCTGAATGCTCCAATCTCAGGTTGGTGGGGCACTCGCCGGCCCCGCTGTCTCGCAGCTGCTGTCTCTAACTGATCAGCTTTATTCACGCTTGGGGAAAGAAAATACACAACCACCCGGGTTTTCCAACAGCGCACAAAATATTGCGTGCGTGTGCTGCACGTGTTTATCACCTGTTCACGTGTCCGTCACATGGTGAACATGGCTGACGGTGTTTTGTGGTGTTTGGGTGCCCTCGGTGCAAAGTGACGCTTTAAAAGACTGAAAGAGAAACACTAAGGCAGCTGATCGTCCTGTGTACAGTGTGTATGTCCACTCTCATGCTGTTTCAGCTTTCAGGAGAATTCCTTTGAGTTTAGTCACCGTTTCCCCTACAGTTTTGTAAGCACATGTTCTTGCACTTTCCTTTTTCATACACTCTCTCCCTCCCTCTCTCCCTTACGTGGTGGAAAAAGACGTAAAACTCTAAAACACCCCCCCCCCTCCTCCTGTCTTTCTCTTTGTGTGCTGTAGGAAGGGCTTGGTTTGCAAAACTTGAGCGTTTGTTTCATATGTAGCCGTAACCACGGAAAATATTTCCTCTGCATGACAGAGTATGGTGCAACACTTCTGCCGTCAGATGGCAGGGGGAGCTGAGTGCTTGTCAAATCCATGGCTCTTACGTCCTTTCGCCAGTTGACAATAGATTTCTTCCATTCCTCTTTCATGAAACAAATACCTCTCTAGGGTGAGAGGTGCAGAGATTGAACAAAGATGTCTTTTATTGCAGTTACGTGTTTTCACGTCGTCTTGATTATTATTATATTGATGCTTTGATCCTGTTCAGATGTATAATTGTACAAGTCAGTTGAAACGTGTGCATCTTTGTTGGTATGGCTTGCATGCACAGTGTTATGAAAAAGGTACACACCGCGTGTATCGCTGTTCACAAATGGCGTCTGAGTTTTACGTTACAATTTACTTTGTTGTGTTCTCATCAGATCTATTTGTTTCGCACAATTTTTTTTTCTTACTCGTTGATTATTGATTGTTTCTGTAGCATAGCGGACACTCGTTCCCTGGCGTTGGTTTGGGAGAGTGTCCCGTTTCGCTTCCATTTGCTGTGTTCGAAAGGGGATCTGTACAGAAATGTCAGAAACTGTTTTATTGAAATGCTACTGTTTTCACTTGTTGTTTTAGAGTTGAAAGTTCTGACTGTTCTGATGTGCAGCGCTGTTCCTTAACGGTGGCATCTTGTTTGTGTTCCTCAGAGTAAATAAGGAAGAGTAACCAACGGTCTCGCTCACTGGACACGGTTGTACAACAGCCCTGTGAGGGATACCTTTGCAGGACTAAAGTGTGATAGAGCATCATCAGCTTTGGACAGGGCTGACTTGATGTTCGGTCTTTTGCACGGGTATCCCTCAGTCTTACATGGATGAGAAACTTGCTTTGTAGTTTAGCTGACAGAGACACACCTTTATCAGGTGGGTCTAGCCTCAGGTCTTAACGTAACCCTTGACTGATTAACCCAACTTTTGGGGAGTGTCCAGGGCTGGGGGGGGGGGGGGGGGAGAAAGATGGTTGGTATTTACAGATTGCCTGGCCATATTGGTAAACAATGACCTAATCACGTTGGTTACTCTTCTCTTGTCTTACTTTGTAATGAGGACGAGTGTGTTTCAGACTTGGCTCCTTTGTCGTGAGCTTTTGATTGTGGGCATGCTGCGCTTGACAGGTGTGCAGCCTGGTGTTTGTTGCCCGCATCCGGCTAGCCAGGGAACAACCTGTGATGATTTTGTGTAGAGTTGATTTTTTTGTTTTTTTTTTCCTCTTTTGCAATCTTGCTTTGTTTGAGTTGTTCCCAGTTTGGGGGAAGCAAGACAAAACTGAGCTTTGCAATGATCCTCACAGCTAAGCAGAGACATGCATAGACACAGTGTCTGTGTGTGTTTCTGAGCTAAGGTGAAACGGAGGTCGGTTTTGCGTTGTTTCCAGCAACTTGGGCGTGGCCTTGGTTTGGATTTGGGGTTGTGACGACCGACAGGAAGGAAGGCGTTCTTTGCGGCAGATGCTGCTGAGATAGGATTTGGTCCGGAAGTGCTCAGACACGAGACTGACTCGACACATTCAAAAGACTGACGTACAGACTGAGATGTGTACGACTATTCCACTTGTGATGGGTACAGAAGTGATACAGATGTACGCGTGATTCGTCACGCGTGTAACTAGGGCACAAAATGGCGACTGTCCGTGTGCTGTGTGTGCGCACAGCATCATGACCACAAGCACCTGCAGTCTGCACTGACGAACAGTAGGAATAAAATTTATCTTTTGTATGAACTCCGTGTTGAATTTCCACTGTGTGTGTGTGTGTGTGTGGCTGAGAGAGAGACGGCAACAAAGTAAAGGGTCGACATACTCTGTGGCACTTTTCCGCTTTTTATTTTTTTTACGAGGAAACAACTCTGTACATCATGCAACACATTGTGAGATCAATGCTGGAGAAATAGGAAATGGTTGACGCTGCATTGCTTTCGGCAGCAAGATCATGTCAGTCGGCTGTCACGTGTCTCCAGTGCCAGGATGACAAAAACATCCCGTCAGCACTTTGCAAATTGCCACTGGCTTTTTTTGGGGGGGGGGGGGGGGGGGTTCTAGGGTCAATTCTTTAGCACGAATATTTTCTTAGCCTGTTACAGCAGTTAATTTTGAGTATGTATCAGTAAAATTGGTGGGGTGGGGTCGCTATTGTGTGACAGAAAAACAGCAAATGTTTTAGCATGCAACTACGGTCATTTTTCGTAGCTTGTATACAGCAGAAATCAGTATTTCGAGGATTTAACAGGAGAAGTACGACCAATTTTCCAGCGTTCAATAGCAGAATTAGTCGGTTTTTGCATTTGTAACAGTAGAACAACTGTGAACCTTGGAGCGTAGAAACAGCAACGCGACTTGCTCAGTATACACAATTTGGCAACACCTAACAAAGCTACAGTCAAATCTGTGAGTATCAGTGGAACAGAAGGACAACGACCAAACTTTCAAATAACTGTACACGCGTTGAGTCACTTAGGAAGCTTTAAAGCTGTTTGAGAGGGATGATCCATTTGACAGAACTTGAACGGTCCATGATCAAAAAGAGGAAATGTGTGTAGCAGTAAGTGACGAAGTGACAAACCCACGAGCGCGCTGATCCGCCAAGCTAACGGTGTACGGGGGCATGCTCCCCACCAGTTTGGTGTGTTTTGGCATCATCTTACCATCTTACGTGCTTCACACGTGGAAACCTTTTTTTTTGGGGGGGGGGGGGGGGCTGGGGGGAGTTTTTGGACTAAAATCTGTTTAATTTGGTGTGTTTTGGCATTATCTAAGTGCATCAGACGCAGAAACCTTTTATTTTTTTGGCTTCGCTTTGTACTACTAGCCATGGGGTAGTATTACCGTGATGCCAGGATTCACGCTGGTCGGTTGTGTTAGTTTTGACTATCTGCGATTGTTTTGAAGCAACAAGTTAAGCGCATCCAAAGAAAATGTTTCCACAACGTTGTTGCATACCAGACAGGTCCACAGAGGTAAGCCATGGAATAGTTTCGATCATGAGTGCGCCTGCACGCTCGAAATACTCTTGATGATTAGTACAGCTCTTAATGCGATTCAGTGTTGTTTAAACTTCGCGCAAGAAGTATATTCAAATTCTACGACTGTTGTTACACTACTGGCGCGCTCACTGCAGTCACGGTCGTCGCGTCATCGAGTACGCGTCTGTTGGCTCAGTGCCAACATTACAGACGCAGAGTGTCACTGTCCAGGTGTGTATGTGGTGTGATGATAAACACCACAAAACAGCCCAGAACTGACGATCTGCCGGTGTGCATAAAAATGTTAGCATTACCCCTTTAAATATCACATGAAACAGCAGCGTTAGATCAGCGTGCGCGTACACAGGTTTTAAATACAAGTGTAACAGCAGCTTTAGATGAGCGTGTATTTTTGTAACTCGTACTCCAACAAGTGGTCGTTGTTCCACTCGTCGTACCAGCGGCAGCTGCCGTTGTCGTAGTCGTCGCACGAGACCCGGGGGGTCCCTTCTGCACGGACAGGGAGGGAAGGTTCTGGTGGCCGCTTGCCCAGTGAGTAGAAGCTCTTGTAGTAGTACCTGCGATGGAACATTCGAGAAGGGCGAGCCACGGTATTTCGGGTGCTGAGAAATCCCCCCCCCCCCACACCGCCTCACACACACGCGCGCGCACACACACACACACAAACACACACACACAAACACACACACACCCCTTCTCTGCCCCTCAACCCCCAACCCCCACTCTCATCTTAACACACACACACCTCCAGCTCCGGACCCGTTTTCCCCCCGCCCCCCTCCCCCCCTCCCCTCACACAAACACACACACACACCTGCTCTCTCCCCCCACCCCCCCCCCCTTTTTCCATGTTGGAGCCAATGAATAAGAAAGATCCGGTGAGACACACCTGGGATTTGAACCGGCCAGGTCTCTGGTTAACCTCTGTTACACAGAGATCACTATCAGGCTGGGGAATTTTCAGCTATCTGGCAATATTCAGCCAAATATCCTATCTTTTCAAAGCTCTAAGTTTCAGCCGAAAAAAAAAAACGTCAAAAGCCGGAGAAGGAAAAAAGATTGCCAACACACACAGTCATGTCTTATGATACATGTAATGCCGTAGGGGACAGTCTAACTTCTTTTTTGAAGACGTGCATGTCGGTACCAAGGCAGTATTTTACTTTTGGGTGCCAGGAGAGGCTACTAAATGCCTTTCAACATGTTTATTTTTCAACTGGGGAATTGGCTCTGTGGCAGCTCCCCCAACAGTGCACTGACGTGACTGCCTCTGCACCGCAGCCTAGGTTTCCGTCAGTTTTGTTGTTGTTGTTGTTGTTGTTTTGTTTTTCAAGTGTTTTTCCTCAGCAGTTCCCCAGCCAGAAAAGGATCAGTGAGAAGCAGTCCTGCTCCATGCTTTGTGCACTGGCCGCCGGTGCGGGGAGGGGGGGGGGGGGCGAGTACTCTGATGCCTGCAGCCGCAATGGACACTACGGGAAATATCTTAATCGCCTAAATTCACGGTGTACTGACCATCGGATGAGGATGTACTTAGATCCCGAGTTGACTTTAGAGGCCACGTGTAGTGAGTGTGGTTCACATCGACCTTCAGGGCTCATGTTGTTCCACACCAGTGCTCTCCCTTTACGCGGCTTCACCCATATGCCCAGTTCTGCACATTAATCAGTCAACACAGTCAATGAAAAGACCAGAATTCCCTCTGTGGTAGCATTGTAGTAAATGTCAATATTCGCGAAATTCAAGTGAAACTTAAAATAAGACGGTAACACCAAATGTTTGGTGTTACCGTCTTACTTTCTCGTCTGCCCTGGAACCGCTGTGGGTTTCCTTGTATTCCGCTTGGTGGCGGTGTTTACGCATAATTAATTAAGCGTCACAGCTGGCAGCGGCACAGAAGAGAGTGGACGATGTCTCCTGCTAACTGTGCTCTTACTAAAGCACCCGTTCGACTTTTACCGGGAAAAAGACACGGAGGGTGGTGCAACAGACTGATAGTCAAGTAGGACGTTCGCATGCATTGTTGAAGGACACTATACGCCTCATTACCTGGGAACTTAGTCTCGCCTCCGTCGTCGACGTCATCAAGATAGACGAGAACCGTTGCCACGCGGTCCCTCTCGTCAGTACCGTCCAGCACGCAGTCCGTGTGGGCCTTGTAGGCTACGACCACGCAGACCACATTCGTGTTAAACTTAAATAGGGATATTTAGTAGGGATTCATAAGGATGACTTCACTGATCAGCGTAACCCATTTACATGTAAATTAGGTTCCTACGGCAGAGGCCACAAGCGGCTAACGTGCTGCGATTAGCTAATACTGCCCCTAACGTGCCTAATTTACACTGATGTAACTTGTATTATGGGTTACGTTTCTCAACGACTGAAGTCCTCCTTACGAAGTCCTACTCAATATGCTTAATTAGACAAACATAGTCATGACTTCAAGTCTTTCTTTTTTTTTTTTTTTTTTCAGTCCCGTGGGATCGAAAGACCAGAGTTGAAGAAAAGGTTTGACGCTTTACTGCAAATACTGTGGAATACAGGGTATGCTATGGCAAACTTTAACATTTCATGGGATAGCTGAGCTGGTATTGCTCTGGACTTGCAATGCCCGCGTCGTGAGTTCGATTACCGGTTGTTGTCTTTCATGTCACCCTTACGTGATGGAAAAACAGCGCCAACTACCTAAACAATGTACCAGCCACCCTCCCTCAACCCCCCACTTCCCCTCCACCTTCCCCTAACATCCCACATCAACGCAAACT
The DNA here is from genome assembly GCA_018292915.2 of Batillaria attramentaria. Lineage (NCBI taxonomy): Eukaryota > Metazoa > Mollusca > Gastropoda > Batillariidae > Batillaria > Batillaria attramentaria. Next base: position 2,542,107 of record JACVVK020000035.1, on the reverse strand, counting down.
TTGCCAAGACACAGGACAGACTTGAATGTCTAGAAACTGTGTGTGTGTGTGTGTGTGTGTGTGTGTGTGTGTGTGTATGTTTGTATGTCTGTGAGAGGTAGGGAAGAGATATGAGCACGTATCGTCGGTACACCTTAACAACAGCTCTACCACGGGTGCTGGGGGAGCCGGGGTGGCCGAATGGTAGAGCTTTGGACATTCAATGCTCGGGTCGTGAGTTCCAATCCCGGCTGGGGCCAAATATTTGCGCTGGCCTTTTCCTCATTGCCCCGTCTTTGGTATCACCCATACGTATGGGAAAAGGACGTTCATCTCCCAAACACCCACCCCACCCCACCCACCCACCACGGGCGCTGACCTTTTCCGGTCGGGTAGGACGTGATCTGGAACTTGCCGCCGTTACGTGGGTCCAGCCCCATGGCCTGCTGCACACGCGCCTCGAAGATGGTGGAGAATCTGGACTCGCCCGGGTAGAAGGCCGTACTGTAACTCCAGTTCCCATACAACCAGTTACTCAAAGTCTTGGAGAAAGTAGCGTTCACACATCGTGTGCCTGGTGGTCATAACAGACAGGACAATGGAATAGAGGAACGCGGGCATAATTATCTTTTTTTTCTCCCCACTGATTACGGAGTCGGGTGGTTTAACAGATTAAGTGCTGGACTAGAAGATAGAAGGTATTGGTTTCGAATCACGACAAGGACATTTTTTGTTGTTGTTGTTGTATTTGAAATAACCCGCGTGGTTGAAAAATGACGTGGTCCCTCAAAACATACCGGTAGACCAACATATACGTTCAAAACAAACTCAGTGTTGCTAACCGTCAAGTAAAATCTGATCTGACTTACATTATTATTGATATTGTTTTAAACTGTTTTATTTTGTTTGTTTCCATATACAAGAACCATACATACTCTACTATCGTGGGACACAACAAGCTATAAGCTTATGTCAAGTGTCCATGAGAAAAAGACGAGTTATGGCGGAGACAATATTTCAAACATACACCACGTACAACGAGTAGGATACAAAGAACAAATAATATAAGAAGAGAAAAGAAAAACCAATTATGTTCTCTAAATGGTGTTTGCGGTGGAATACAAGATGTAAAGACTGAGCGAGCGAGTGACGGCATCGGAACATACAGCTACAGATCAATCAATTATTCTTATTGATATTAACTGGTGGAAGTTCTATTAGCGCACACATTTTGAAACGAAAAAACAATCGCCACCTTTGATGAAGTCATTCGGGGTGACCTTGACATTCCTGTTGACCTCCTGCAGGTGTTTGCGCAGCGTCGTCAAGGAGTCGAAACAGAGGAGTGGCGGAAGTGACGTGTCCTGCACGTGCTTGTCATGCACACGCCTCAGTCCGTCACACTCGGCTTCAGACAAAAACTCGTTGAAAAGGAACACCCTGTCAGTAGTTAGAGAGACAAAACGGCAAGGAAATCAAAGAACATGTACAGTCTCTTTCTGGTTTCAAAGTCTTTGGTGAAATTCTGGATGAGCAATTTAACAACTAGAAGTATATAGCACAGTGTAACTTAATTCCTACCGAGTAAGATTTGGGTTGTGCACTAGTGGCCTTACTAAAATAATCATGATCAATTCAATGTCCGCATGGATTTGAATTTGGCTAAGTAGGAGTATCACACTTCGAACGTACTCGTGGTTGCTGCAAATAGCCGTTAAGGATCCGTTAATCTTGCTTGATTTTCACATACAGGGCCAAAACCGAAAAAAAGGGTAAAACACGTGGGATACTCGAGCGCGGTACGAAATGTGTTAACAAAAACAGGGCCCGTATGTCAAAGTCGAGGTTAGGGCTTTTAGCCCTGGGTTAGAGTCTAGCCGCCTCGAACTAAACTAGCTCTAGGTTTTTTTTTTATATATTTAAATCAAGAAGCGGGCCCATTCCAGCAAGGTGCCTAAACCGTTAAAGAAGGATTTTGTTCTTCCTTTCTTCTGTTCCTTCTGTATTTAATTTTGCTTTTGGGTTTCTTTTGTCCTAGTCTGGGTTAGGCCCGTAGCCATGGGTTAAATTAACGTCGACTTTTACATAGGGGCCCAGCAGAGCTGACGTTTATAAGCTATCTGGGCCCGTCTGTAAGACTCGAGGTTAACTTAACCCACGGCTACGGACCTAACCCAGACTAGGACAAAAGAAACCCCAAAACAAAATTAAATAAAAAAGGAATCGAAGAAAGAAAGACAAAAATCCTTCTATAGCGGCATTGGCACCTTGCTAGAATGGACCCGCTTTCTGAAAAACAACAGAAAATTTAACCCTAGAGTTAGTTTAGGTTGAGGTTAGACTCTAACCCGGGGCTAAACTCCCTAACCCCGACTTTTACATGCGGGCCCTGGTCTGAACAAATGACCCCCCCCCCCCCCCCCCAGGTCAAAAACTGTACTCGGTCTCGTGAACTACACCAGTGATATCCGCGTCCGCCTCTTTGACGTCATCCGTACGTGGTGCAAATAAAAATGACGTCAAACCTTCAACCAACCACCCATCCCGTTAGATCCTAGCGTAACAGCTTTTAACCTCTTGTGAAAGAGGTGATATACTTCCACGTCGGAGTGTGGGTGGCCATGTGGCGGGATACTTAAAAGTGGTCACACACACACACACACACACACACACACACACACACACACCTCTTACATCCGGGTGATCCTAAGACCGTTGGGCCCAAGAACAACAAGCAGACAACAACAACAACAGATGCAACATAACAATAGCTAATGTTTGTAAGGCATTGCATTGAGGATGTCCATGTGTGCATTGTGTGCTTGTAACATATGAGCAGGGGCGCCGGAACCGGGGGGGGCAGGGGGGGCAGCTGCCCCCCCCTGTACCCAAGCAGGGGGGGCAAGTGTCTTTTTGCCCCCCCCTGGAAAATCAGGTGACTATGGCAAGAGGGGGGGGGCAAAGCCATGGTCTTGCCCCCCCCCCTCCCCTACCTCTTCCCCTACCCCTCTTAGTGCTCTCTTCCTCACCGCACCCAACAGAGAACTTCTGTTTTTGCGGACCGAAGGCTGTCCGCTCCTCTGATTGCCCCCCCCCCCCCCCCCCCCCCCCCCCCCCCCCCCCCCCCCCCCCCCCCCCCGCTTTTCACTTTTTTCGGGCAACGTCCTGGTTCGTAAAGGTTTTTTTTGTCTACACCGCATTTGATCGCCCCCCCCCCCCCCCCCCCCCGCTTTTCACTTTCTTCGGGCAACGTTCCCCCGTCCGAGATTCTGCCCCCCCCCCCCCCAACATCTTCCGGCGCCCCTGATGAGTAAATGTATGTAAAAGCAACAACAGTGAACTCCCCTCGCCCTCCACCCGTCCAACCCAACACTTAGTACTGCAAGTAACTGTTCTGTCTTATAGAAGTGCAGACATTGTCAAACGTGTTTACCGTTACTGCTATACGATGGCCAACCATGAGAATGTATATATTTCTGTGTGTCCATACCTAAATTAGAAAAAAAAGCAAAACAATAACACCAGCAACAACAACAGCCTCCACTGCAACCACCACCGCAACCAAATAAACCACCACCATAACTGTGTCCCACCTGACGCTGCTGTTGGTCTCCTTCTGGGGGATGAGTTCTACAGGTGGGATCCGACGGCCGTCAGCAAAAATCTTCTTGGCAGTCACGGTCCGCAAATAGGTCGGCCGGAAGTTACGCACCTCTTCCGGTAGATCATCAGGCGTCTGGTCTTTTGAGCCGGACGAAGGTTGTCTCTTTTCGTTTTTATCCGTCTTCTTTTGGTTTTTGGTTTTCTTGGAACTCGACTTTTTCGAACCTGAACTTTCTGCTGACTTGTTTGCCGAAGTGTCTGGTGAATTCCGATGCGAGTGGTCTGATTTGGAAGAATGTTGTTCCTTGGTTTTAGAAGCTTTGTTTCTGGAAGAGTTTGGCGAAACAGATTTAGTTTTATCTGTCTTGTGGTTTTCGTCAGAAGGCGCTTTTGGTTTCGTTTCTTTGGGTCTCCCGCCCAAACGGATGATGCTGTCGTCTGCAGAGCCCACGGGAGTGAAGGTTATAGGCTGACCGTCTGTCAAGACGATGGGTTCCTCTCCTCCGCCTCTTCCTACGTCCCGCCCACCCTGATTCTCTCCTGCATCCCTCGTTCTGGGAACGTCTACTGGCAGCTGGGTCTCCTCGTCTAACTCTTCCTCTTCCTCCTCTTCCCCGCCGATGTCGACAAATACAGTAGGTTCTTCTTCTTCCATCAGCTCGACCTCCATTGCGTCTTCCTCCTCCTCCTCCTCCTCCATGAGGTCCCCGCTAACTCCACTCCTCTCTGTTACCGCAGCGTCCCTACTGTCGCGGTGACCTTCACCTGTTTGACCTCTGCCCCCATTCGACCTTTCTGATGATTTGCCACGTCCTTGACCTCCGTTTTTAACCGCACGAAGTGGAGGTGATTTCGTGGACTTTGCAGTCTTTTCGCTCCTGTCTTCACCAGCTTTTCTACGGCCATTACTCTCTCCATCATGCAGCTCGTGAGGGTCAGACCGGACTTCCCGCGGCTCAGCCTCGTTGTGAGTCGAGTCTCGCGAGGCGTTCTGCCAACGTTCGAGAAGTCGCGAGATGTCGGGGTAGAAGAGGAAGGCGGCCACCCCGGCGACAACCCCCACCAGCACCACCCCGCGCACTATTGCCGTCCAGTCCAGCTCCCCCAACGGCCCCACCCCTCCCTTGCTCGACCCACGGCCGTTCTCAGAGCTTCTCCGAGCCCGCTGGGTGGGGCTGGGTCCTGGTCGTCGTTGCGGAAGCCGCCGTCGAGGCATGGTGTTCCTGAGAAGCAGACGATAAAAATTCACTCAAACAATCACGCTTCGTTTTGAAGTTTGTTTGATTTTGTTTGTTTTTCATTGGTGCTGTGGGTTACGGGTTAATAATAATAATAATATGGTGTTTTAGAGGGCGCATTTCTCTAGAATAAAACGTGATGCGCCGATCACTCACCGACACTCACGCACATTTTACAAAGATGGACAAACGTACACTGGTGAAACTGACTAGTTATACAGGAAATTATTGGAAGGCTTTGCAAAAAAAAAAAAAAAAAAAAAAAGGAACGTTTTAAGGTTGCTCTTAAAAACAGACAGTGTTGGGCGCATTTCTAAGATTCGCAGGCTCCGAGTTCCAAAAGCTTGGTGCGAAAGAGTTCTACGTCAGTCCCATGGCGCTTACGCCCCCTCCCCCCGCTCCTCCACCCTCCCCCCACCCAAAGGACGACAGAGTTAATAACCTCAGGACTTCCAACCCCGTAAGTAAGAGGAAACGCAGAATTGGTGCATATCTATACATCATGAGAACGGCTTTACCATTTTTATTTTTTTTACTACTTTATTATCCCTTTTGAGAAATTCGGCCTGCTTCCTATATTTTTTTTACAATTCTGCTGGGGAAGGAAAGCCGGACAACCCGGAGAGAAACCCCCGATGAGCAGCCCGGTAGCCAGGAAAAACCGGTATCACATATCACAAGCTCGACCTGGGCTCGAACCCACGCTTCATCGCCATGACATTGGTGACGGCCGTTCAGTAGCGCAGCGGCTAAATCCGACGCGCTACCTATTAGATCCGCCGCTCACAGTGTAAAACAGTCTTCACACAAATGCATGTAGGACTATTCCCAAACTGGGTCGTTTCAGTTACGCAATCTGAGCTTCGCGTTTTGAAATCCTTCGTAAAAGATATAGAGGGAAAGGAATCAACTGTTGAAACAGCATTATTTTGGTAAAAGAAAAGCTTGGTACTGAGAAAACGGCGTGACGGACATTGTATTTTTAGCAGACATTGTGAAATTGTCCTGCAGGTACATGTATCGTGATGTAGGGTTGCCTGGTCGTTCCGTACTACGGTAAAATTAGCCATTGGTATGTAATCTAACAAAACATGTTTGTACATGTGGTAGATAATGGAACGTACCATAGTCTCAATACGTACGATAGGCTACTTGTGGTAGATAATGGTACGTACCATAGTCTCAATACGTACGATAGGCTACTTGTGGTAGATAATGGAACGTACCATAGTCTCAATACGTACGATAGGCTACTTGTGGTAGATAATGGAACGTACCATAGTCTCAATACGTACGATAGGCTACTTGTGGTAGATAATGGTACGTACCATAGTCTCAATACGTACGATAGGCTACTTGTGGTAGATAATGGTACGTACCATAGTCTCAATACGTACGATAGGCTACTTGTGGTAGATAATGGTACGTACCATAGTCTCAATACGTAAGATAGGCTACTTGTGGAAAACATGCGCTGACTCTGCATTTTTTTATTATTTTTTTTTGTATGATAATCTTAAATAGTTATTTTAGATTATACCTATCTTAATACCAAGACTGTTTTTAATTCATAGAAATCTGTCTTTTTAATTCATGGAAATCTCTAATTTAATTGTAGTGCTGTTTCTTATGTTAATTTGATGTGTATCATTGTCTTTGTTTGTCCACCACACACAAATTTCCCTCTGGGATAATAAAGATGTATTGATTGATTGATTGATTGATTGATTGATTGATTGATTGAATCAGTCACTCCGCGTCACGTGATAGCATCTGAGACCTTTGTGGTGACTCTGGCCAGCGTATAATTTATGTTGTACTAGAAGCGGTTGCGTGAGGGCCGTCGGTGGTCTAGTGGTTAAAGAGACTTGTCACCAATGCGAGAGGTCAAGGGTTCGAGTCCCACTCGGGGCAAAGAATTTTTCCTTCTCGTATGTGGCACCGTTCATTCGGGCCGATCGTCGGGGGTTCTCTCTCCGGGTACCCCGGCTTCCTCCACCTCTGCTTAGGAAATGTTCACCCCACCAAATTTGAAAAATAAATGCAATTCTAAATTCCGAAATTTAAAAAAGCTGAGCTGACCCTTCGCACCACGTGATTGTAATGCTTTTACGTCCAGTGTGTGAGAGAATGCGTGTGATTCACGTGAGCGTGCGTGTTGGGTCCAGTTCGCGGCGCTTTGAGCCGATTCATGAAATTGGGTAAAGCAATTACAATACTCATTATTATTATTATTAGAAGTGTACCGCGTACTTAGCAGACGACATTATTTGGGTGCGGACTGAGGACCAGCTAGACGGAGCTCATTAGTTGTTATTTTTATCATTTTCTTTTTTCAGTCCCAGTCTATTCAAAAATGGATCGTAGGCTCAAAGAAAGTCGTATTTCTCTGATATTAGAAGCCACAAAGTCGCGAAAACGGCCGCGATGGCTACGTGAAACATCATTCTGTCTGGCAAACAGCATTACAGCTTCGAAACCGGCAGTTCTCTATCTCAGGGTCGTTACGAACATAAAGGCTTTAAGATGGCGGAAAAAGTGTGTAGCGTTCACTGATGTAGTGACGAAGTAGCAAAGCCAAGCGCGCGCGCTTGCAAAGCTGACGTTTTATGCTAAGGTGTCCGAGGGAATACTCCCTGGATTCTTTTTTAATAGGCTAAAATCTGTGCAATTTGGCGTGATTTTAAGCGCTATACGTACTCACTGCAGGTCCTTGTGTCAACAACTGGACACCCACTGTATGGCTGATAAGGACAATGAGAAGGCTTTTTCCGAATCAGTTCTGAAACCGCCCCTAGGTTTGAAATGCTTCCTTGAAAGAAATCTCTTTCTGAACAAGCAGGGAAACAATAAATCTAACAACTCTTTCCTCTGTTCTGAGTTCCTGTATTTCAGTGTTCGTTAAACCTTTGCCCTTCCAGCCGGCAAGATGTTGAATGGTCTGTAATCGAAACATAATGTTGACTGGTCCAGTGAGTGATTAGAACAATTGCATTGTCTGTGGTCAGAGAGAGAGAGAGAGAGAGACAGACAGACAGACAGACAGAAAAAGAGAGAGTGAGAGAGAAAGAGAGAGAGAGAGTGTGTGTGTGTGTGTGTGTGTGTGTGTGTGTGTGTGTGTGTGTGTGTGTGTGTGTGTGTGTGTGTGTGTGTGTGTGTGTGTGTGTGTATATGATTGTGTGTGTGGAGAGATAGAACACAGCGTCGAGACCGACAGCTGGTGTGATCATGACACGGACAAATTTACTATTAACTCCATACTGATTACTATGTACAGAACTTCGTATTACCGAAACACGACATGAAAAGTGAAAAATAAAGCAGAAGCAACATCTGTGATGAACATATGTATCAACCAAAAGATACTTACCTTTTCTTCAGCAAGCAGCGTCCACGACACACCTCAACTCCGATATGCTGCTTTACCTACGCCACTTTCCACACTTGCCCACCGCGAACCTACACACCTCAAGATAACGTGCACTTCAGATACACCCATAGATTTCTTAAAAGGCCCATTTTCTGACACATCGATGAATCTACGCCCACAAATCGTTCTGATGTGTTTTGGTGATGTCTTTCATCGTACCACTCATAAGCAGGGTACTGCTCAGGCACAGCGAGAAAAACACACATGCCCTCATCACAGTTGTCCAGTAACTACAAACTGGAGGGCCGCAGATTCGCTGACCTCACGTGATGTTTCGCCAAGATTTCAGACGTCAGTTTACCGTAGACACAATACAAGGACGTAACTACAGTAATTTTGCGTATTATCATCAACTTTTGTAATAAAAGTGAAGTGTGCACTACCCTGATCAGAGTGATTCAAAGGTGCGATAAAACCCATTATTTACGGTTAATATCTACCGCTGAATCCTTCAATCGGCACGATGTTCTTAAAAAGTTGAGGCTGCCGCCTTTGCGCGCCGCTTGACATAGAATATCCACACCAAACAGAAAGAAAAACACAAAACAACAACAACAACACCCAAACCGAAACGACCTCAGAAGCGGCTCTTCCAGTAAGCCGTATTACAATACCGTCTGTGGCTGACGCTGTGCGTTTCGCCTGTGATTGGGTATGTGTCTACGTGGTACGATGCTGCTACAGCTCCGAACGATGGCCGAAGCTCTTCTAGTAAGCCATGTTACAAGACTGTGGCTGACGCTGTGCGTTTCGGATTCTGTGTGCTCAGTGGTAGACACCACCCAAATACCTCCGAATTATTTTTTTTGTTTTTTGCTAGACCGGCGGGCGTAGGGACTTTAATCTACGATGGACGGCAGGCCCACACGTGTACAAATCCTGCTATCTGTACACTCGCTAACTGTGCGTATCACCCCAGATAGTAACCGCTTCACAATGAAAGCCGCACTCAGCAAGTTGTCAGCGGGCAACATAACCGACAGCTCCAGCGACCGAAGGGGTCGAGACCAGTGTGACAGGAAGAGGGACAAGCGACAGCATTGTTTACTGATAACACGGGCAGCTTAACCGTGTAGTGATGCTTCCTTATACGATGTAGACTGAGATGCGTGGAGCGTAACACGTGTTGAGGACGACGTCTTTTGAGGAAGTATTGTAGTGTGAGTAGAGCCGTGATGCAGCAGTCTGCATTTTCGAGAAAGTCCTGTGTGTGTGTGTGTGTGTGTGTGTGTGTGTGTGTCCAAAGTAAACAGGAGATGTGTATTAACAAAAATCAAATTGTAATTTTGTGTGTGTGTGTGTCAGTGTGCGAGCGCAAGTAAAATGGGGGGGGGGGGGGGGGGGGCTTTATAATGGCTGCATATCAGTCGAAAATATCAAAGAGCAGGAACTATCATCAATGTTTGTTGTTGGTTGGTTGATTAGTTTTACCACCCCAGCCAGACATACAACTACACTATAACAAGAGCGGCTATTCGTACCCCTCTGACAAGACAGTGTCATTAACAAATATAGGTAGCCTGTTGTTTACACTTGCCTCATGTACCCGGTTTAACCCGGTTTGTAGTGTAAACAACCTCAAATACACAAGCGACAGATGAAGTCAGAATAACCTCCTCACGTGAAAACTTCAAGATTCACTTACCCGTTCACTGCTGGGGAGACCAACCAGGACAATATATACGACGGAGTTTGAACACGATTCGACCGAAATCTCTCTCTCTCTCTCTCTCTCTCACACACACACACACACACACACACACACACACACACACACACACACACACCAGCATCTACAACCAGGAATGAAAATGCTCACGAGTAATCAGCCACAATTGACAGCCATCCCAAACAGCAAAAGTAGGTACTTGTCAATTTCACGATCACGTGACACCCTCCTCAGCCACATGACGACCGGGGTTACAGTGTCACAGGCAAGTGTGCGACACAACAGGAATAAATGTGATGCAACCGCATCAGTGGAATCTTCTCTTATGAATACGCGAACACGCGCCGTGGTAAAAATATCTACAGTTTACGTCTGTGCTTCCCCAGGTCTATTTTCCTACAGCAACCCGAACACGTACAAGAAGTCGTATGTCCCATCTGCAATCACAGTGTTAAACGGTTCACGTGCACGTACGCGCGCGCGGCGGTGTGTGTGTGTGTGTGTGTGTGTGTGTGTGTGTGTGTGTGTGCGTACGTGTGTGTGTGTGTGTGTGTGTGTGTGTGTGTGTGTGTGAGAGAGAGAGAGAGAGTTGTTTTTTATGATAAAACAAATCAAGCGTTTGATAGTATGTATGATTACTGGGTATTTATTCGCTCTTAAACAGACAATAAAATATTTTGAATTGAATTTGAATTGAATTAACCCTAAGCATGTAATGACACATAGAAGGAACAGACAGCCGAGGGGTTTAACGTCCTTATCCATCACGTAAGGCCGAGGACATAGGCTTGGAACAGCGTAAACCTGGGGAAACATAGGCTTGGGGGAACATAGCTTCACAGGACTGACCCCCTACCGTTCAGTTTATGCTTTGCTGTGTCATGTGCTACATTCACTCTGTAACCAGGATAGGGGGAGCCGGTGTCGTAGAATATTTCGGAACCAGGATAAATCGGAACCGGTTCCCCAAAATCCTAGGATATTTCGGAACCATTCCCATTTATCCCATGATAACCTTAGGATAACCACAACCCTAACCCTATTCCCATTTATCCTAGGATATCCTAGGATAAATCGGAATGGTTCTGAAAAATCCTGCCACCAGGGCCAGGATAAATCGGAATGGTTCCCCTTCGTCCGGTTCCGAAATATCCTGTGACACCGGAATAGCGGAATGGTAGAGCGTTGGACTTTCAGTACTCGGGTCGTGAGTTCGAGTCCCGGCTCGAGCCAAATATTTGTGCTAGCCGGCTTTTTCCTCGTCGCCCCGTCTCTGATATCACCCATACGTGGTGGAAAAAATACGTTAAACTCCCAAACACCCATCCACCCTGTAACCAACAGTTTTGTCGCTAACTGACTCTCCGTCAACGGATATTGATCAGAAATCAATACGGGCATTACTTACTTACTTAGGCCCTTGGCTCCACGTGGAGCATAGGCCATCGACAACCCTTCGCCATCGCACTCTGTTCTGGGCTAGTCTTGCCACTCCAGTCCAGTTGGTACCCTGCTTACATAGCTCTGCCTCAGTGTCCCGCCTCCAGCTGTTGCGAGGCCGGCCTCTCTTCCTTTTCCCCTGCGGGTTCCATGTCAGGGCTTGGCGTGTGGTGCTGGATGCTGGCTTCCTGAGGGTGTGTCCAATCCAGCCCCACTTCCTCCGCAGGATCTGCTTGGCCACTGGTTCCTGCCCCGCTCGCTCCCACAGCTCTTCATTCCGGATCTTCTCTGGCCATCGGATGTTGAAGATGCGCCTCAGACAGGTGTTGAGAAATGTCTGGATCTTCTGCTGCATCGTCTTCGTTGTCCTCCATGTTTCGCATCCGTAGAGCAGAACTGACTTCACGTTGGAGTTGAAGATGCGAAGTTTGGTTCTTATGCTGACAACTTTGGATGCCCAGACGTTCTTCAGCATGACCATTGCTGCCCTTGCCTTGCCGATTCTGGCTGTGACGTCTCGGTCTGTGCCTCCCTGTCCATCAACCACACTCCCCAGGTAGACAAAAGACTCCACCTCCCTGATGGGCTCTCCACCGACTGTGACTGGTGTGTTGGCAGTGGTGTTGATCTTCATCAGCTCGGTTTTCTTCCTGTTGATCTTGAGCCCTGTTCCGGCTGATGTGGCTTCCAGGCACGTAGTCTTGTCCTGCATCTGGCTGTGGCTGTGAGACAGGAGCGCCAGGTCGTCCGCGAAGTCGAGGTCATCCAGCTGCGTCCAGAGTGTCCACTGTATCCCGTTTTTCCTGCCTGCTGTAGTGGTCTTCATGATCCAGTCGATGACCAGGAGGAAGAGAAACGGGGACAACAGGCATCCCTGGCGGACTCCGGTCTTCACCTCGAAGCTTTCTGACAACTGGCCGGCATGGGCAATCCTGCAGCTCATGTCTTGGTAGGTGCACTGGATCAGGGAGATGATCTTCCCGGGAACTCCATAGTGCCTTAGCAGCTTCCACAGCGCCTCTCTGTCTACACTGTCGAAGGCCTTCTCATAGTCTATGAAGTTGATGTAGAGGGGGGAGTTCCACTCCAGTGACTGCTCCACAATGATGCGTAGGCTGGCAATCTGGTCAGCGCAGGACCTGTTCCTGCGAAAGCCTGCCTGCTGGTCTCGGAGCATGGGGTCGACTGCCTCTCTCATCCTCTCCAGTAGAATTCTGTTGAGAACCTTGCCTGGCACTGACAGGAGCATGATCCCTCGGTAGTTGCTGCAGTCCCTGAGGTCCCCTTTCTTTGGCAGCTTGATGACGATCCCTTCTTTCCACTGGGCACCTCTTCCTTCTCCCAGATCTTGCTGAACAGGCTGTGCAGCATGTTGACGGCTGTCTCTGTGTCTGCTTTAATGGCTTCTGCTGGTATCTCGTCTGGCCCTGCAGCTTTCCCATTTTTCAGTGTCATGATGGCTTTCCTGATCTCCGCCTTAGAGGGCTTGTCGCAGTTGATGGGTAGTTCTGTCTCAGCTGGTGGGATGTCTGGTGGTGTTTCAGGGATGGGGCGATTTAACAGCTCCCTGAAGTGTTCTGCCCATCGCTTCAGCTGTTCCTCAGTTGTTGTCAGTGGGTGCCCGTTCTTGTCCTTCACTGGTTTGTCTGTCTGCTGAAATTTGCCCGCGAGTTTCTTGGTCACCTGGTACAGGTCTTTTAGATTCCCTTGTCGGGCTGCTTCCTCTGCTTGACTGGCCAGGTTGTCGATGTAGTCCCTCTTGTCCTTCCTGGTGCTCCTCTTCACTTCTCTGTCAGCTGCTGTGTATTCCTCTTGTGCCTTTGCCTTAGCTCTTCTTGTTCGGCTCGTGTTCAGTGCAGTTTTCTTCTCTTTCCTAACTTCCAGCTTCTGGATGGTATCAGCAGAGATCCATTCCTTATGTTGGGTCTTTCTCTTGCCAAGGACCTCTTCGCATGTGTCGTGCCAGAGTTTCTTGCTGTGTTCCCACTGTGTCTCGATGTCCATTTCACTGTCTTCTATCAGGTCTTGCAGTGGCTGGAACCTGTTGGAAAGGCTGATCCGGAATGCTGCTTGTGTGTCTGTGTTCCTGAGAAGTCCAACGTTGTACCTGGTCCGTGTGCTGTTGGCGTTGGTGTGCCTCTTAAGCCGAAGTCTCAATGTTGTTGCAAGAAGGTGGTGGTCTGATGATACATCGGCACCCCTCATCACGCGCACATCCCGCCACGATCTCCTGAACTTCCGGCTGATGCAGATGTGATCAATCTGGTTCTCCGTGACATGGTCCGGCGATCTCCATGTGGCCTTGTGGATGCGCTTGTGTGGGAAGATGCTGCCTCCTATCACTAGCTGGTTCAGGGCACAAAAGTCTGCAAAGCGCTCGCCATTTTCGTTCATCTGTCCCAGTCCGTGTGTTCCCATGGTGTCCTCATAGCCTGTGTTGTCTGATCCAATCTTGGCGTTGAAGTCTCCCATCAGTATGGTCATGTCCTTGGCTCCTCCTCTATCTATCACTGTCTGCAGTTGTTGGTAGAAGTCATCTTTTTTCTCCTCTTCCGCATCATTGGTGGGAGAGTAGCACTGGATGATGTTCAGCTTGATGTCTTTTTTCTTGGTGATGAATTTGGCTGTGATGATGCGGGAGTTGACAGGTTCCCAGCCGATGAGTGCCCGCTGTGCCTCCGGTGCCAGCATCAGGGCCACGCCCTCAGTGTGGGGGGCTCCATCCTCTGTGTGTCCAGAGTACAGCAATTGCTCTCCCGATGAAAATCTCAGCTGTCCTGTCTGTAGCCACCTTGTCTCACTCAGTCCCAGTACTCCTATCTTGTAGTTCTTCATCTCTCTTGCTACTTGTATGGTCCTTCCTACTTCATACATTGTCCTGATGTTCCATGTGGCTACTCTCGTTGTTGTCCTGGGTGTTAGAAGGGGGGTCGGCCTTGCAGCTTCCTTTCGGCTTTCACTGCAATGCGTCATAGGTCTCCGGGATGGAGACCCTTCCTCGCCCAGGTGAATGTCTCGGTTTGTTGCTGTCGATGCTTCAGTAACTTAGTGTTTTTTACAGGTAGGGCTGTTAACCCTACGCAAACCTGTTTAGCCTCTTGGAGAGGTGGTCCACATTCGTCTGACCTCTACCCTTCGACCTGTCCAGCTTGGGTGACCCTGCCAGGAGCATGTGCTCCTGCTGGCATAGTTCTCTGGGTCATTGAGGTACACAAGCCACTACCCCACGACAAGGGTTGGACCATGTAGGGAATACGGGCATTAGTACATAAAAATCTCGTGATGACTGCATGCTTATGGGCAAATAAATTTGGCTAATTTGAGAAATAATCCATGCCTTCCGATCGGTGCACTGGGAGAAACAGAGAAATTGAAACACGCACGTACACACACACACACACACACACACACACACACGCACGCACGCACGCACGCATTCACGCACGCACACATACACACTCACACACACACACACACACACACACACACACACACACACACACACACACACACCATATCACGTCAAGATAGACATTGTAATTAGTTTAGTTTTAGCAGTTTTTATCTCTGTCTGTCTGTCTGTCTCTCTCTCTCTCACACACACACACACACACACACACACACACACACACGCGCGCACGCACGCACACGTAATTGAAGAAAAAAATCTGTACAACTAATTTGTGCGTGTTTTCGACTAGTCTGAAGTAATGAGCTAACCTGGTATTCTTGAGCATAATTATGTGCATTTTCCGTATACATCATTTTATCTAATTGGGGTGTGGCCTATTGGTTGGGGATGGTGGGGGGGGGGGGGGGTAGGATGGGTTGTGTACGTAATTACATACTTCAATAATTTCCATCGAGTGTACGTGTACGTGTATATAATTCTTATCATTCTTTGTACATAAAATTCTTTCTCTAGAATCTTCGTTGTTTGTTTGGAACGTCTTGTTCCCATCTTTGGCTGGGCGCCTTAGAAAAACGAAACGTGTTCAAATTTACACAGTCAGCCACAGCGTCAGCGTGAACTTCGTGTGCGTCTCAAAAAACAAAGGGGGGGCAGTTTGCTGGATCTTATTTTTAGTTAAACTACCGACACCAACACTGAACCACGAAACTGAAACAACAACAACAAAACCCAAACAAAACAAAACAACAACAACAACAAAACACTTTTCTCCATAGACCGAAAATGAACTGGACTAGGAACTTTTCGATGATGTCGACACAGCCGCTTCCAATCGGAACGTCGCCTTCTACAGGTTTACCGGGACTCCTGGACGACCAAACGCGGGAGCTGATCGACGTCATCATTTTCTGCGGTCTTCTGCCCGTCGTGTTTCTTATGGGCCTTGCTGGAAACGTCATGAGTCTGGTGGTCCTCCTGGTGCAGGGGACGACAGAAACGACAAACGTCATCCTGATTGGACTGACTATCACCGATCTTGTCTACGTCATCGTCTGGTATGTGCCGAGGCTCGGGTGCATCTTGGAACACTTCCACCCTCTCTTCGTGGTCAACATGGAGGCATTCGGAACAGCGTTTATTCACTTCTCATTGTCTTACCTTCTGGGAAGGGTGTCTGCGTGTTTCGTGTGTCTAGTGGCGTTGGAAAGGTACTTGGCTGTGCTCCATCCCTTCAAAGCTGCCAGAATTATGAGCCGAAGTCGTGTGCTCGCTGCCTGTGTCATGATCTACGTTTTCGTGTTCGTGCTCGGTGCTTTTCAGTTTATGATTTTCGACATCGATTCCGTCTACCATCCAGCGTTTAACACTACTGTTCTTGCTGTCGTGTATACATCATTCATGGAGGAAAACCCTGAGTTTATAGAATATTACACCGATGTGGTCACGTGGTTTCTTTACCGAGTTGTTCCGTTGTTCTTCGTTCTGTTTTGTACTCGATCCATCTTGGTTGCTCTGAGGAAACGGTATTCAGACTTGATGAAAATGCGGCCCGGTAAGGAAGAAAACGATAAAAGACTCGAGCAACAAAAAATCACCAAAATGCTGATATGTGTCTGTATCGTATTTATTGTGTGCACCTTTCCCGGTACAGTCTATCATCTTGCATTTCGTCTTGTTCCTGATTACGGGTTTTCGCTTCTCGGTAGATATAAAAACATGGCCAACATTATGGCGTCTTTGGTCTATTTGTTTGAACTGACCAATTCTTCGATCAATTTTATTTTGTACATGGCCACCAGTAAGAAGTTTTCCATGACCTACAGACGTATTTTTCTCTGTGGCTGGAGAGTGAAGAAGGGGGAGATAACATCGTCCATACGCCAGAATACGGAAAATGTTGGGCTGTCGAGCATATCAGAAAGTCAAATGGACTGACGCACTACGGAATTGTTACAGCACCATAGCAGGTTTTGAACAATTTCCCGTGGACATTCCTCTTAACGTTCGGCCTAAACACATTTATGTGTACATTTCTACAACAGCTTATACCGGCGCCGGTCAGAGTCAGCACGATGGTTTCAGATGCTGTATTGTGACCCACTGAAGTGACTGATTCTGATGCACAAATTAAGCACATGCGATGAAACGTTTTGCACACGATGTTGTATGCCTGTCATACTTACTGAGTGAGACTTCAATAAACTGTTGATAGTAAGTAATCAATACAAGCAGAGATCATTAGCAACAGCCAGTAGACTATGATACTGCGGAAGCTTGTAAAATAAACATTGTCCGCATTGGGAATGGAGGAATTCTTTGGGGTTTTCTTGTCAGCAAGAGGGAAAATGCGCCTCTTTTCTTTGGAACCGTCGAACCCAGGCTTTTGTTACTCATCTGATGATGCCGCCAGTTTCGAACGGCCCTCTTGCGTTCCACCGCTTTACTATACTGTAGGACTTGATGTCCAGCTTGGGTAACTCCAGAAGATTCCCTACATAGCTCGATCTCTGAACGGATCCATGTGTATGCCGATGTGGGGTACCACATTGATTTCATTTGTTCGCGTTGCCGTCAAGGCATTGCAGGTGCTCTCTGAGAAAAGCGTGCGGGTTGTTGACTGAACATGTCTCTCAGCAGGCCACAGAATACAGATACACGAGGCCTCAAAATGATTATATTATATTATTCCCTATTAGCCTCAGGCATCGTGATCACCCCTAACGCAAAACGCAATGCTCGGGTCGTGAGTTCGAATCCCGGCTGGGGTCAAATATTTGTAATGGACTCGTTGCCTCGTCTTTGAGATCACCCTTACGTGGTGGGAAAGGACGTTAAACACCCACCCATCCACCCTCAACCTTAAAAACGCTTCAATCTTAGTATAAACCAAAATTCCCACGCACAGACCATTCAAGAGTACGCACCTGGCAGGAGTTTTAAATTTCAGAAAATTGAATGTCTCCTTTCCGCTCAGGCCTCACTGGAGTAATGCTAGTCTACTTTCTTTGTAGGCCAGTAGGCCACTTCACTCAAACCACTCGGGGAGCCGGGATAGAATGGTAGTGATGGACTCGTAGTGATCGGGTCGTGAGTTCGAATCCCGGCCGGGGCCAAATATTTGTGCTGGCCTTTTTCTCGTTGCCTTGTCTTTATCACGTTTACTTGGTGGAAAAAGGACGTTGAATCCTCAGCCGACCAAATCAACTACATTTCTCCGTCTCATTGTTTCCCTCGTCACCGTGTGTTTGAAGTTTGAGGATGAAAAAGACCAGGCATCCGCGTGCTGAATTAAGATGGGTGAAGAAAGAAGCAGACCACTGCCACTGGGCAAAATAATGGGAAACTGTGGTGGAAGAGATGAAGGCAGCAGGGGAGCACTGGTAGGAAGTCAGCTGGCTCGCTCAGGACCGAGATGGCTGGGAAGATTTGTAGGTTCCTTTAAGCGCACGGTTACACGACTGCCAGTCAGCATGTTGCCGTACTCCGCTGCCTGCTGGTGGGCAGGGCTTTTACCGCACACGCAGCCTGCGGCCTTGCAAGGTTTGGGCAGTGATTGGTCAGTTGGCTGTACGGGCTGCCTGTGGCTAGCTGGCTGCCAGGAAAAATAGAACGGCTTTCTATTCCCGCGCCGGCACCGGCAAGGGGGATTTGCCAGCTGGCAGCCAGCGATTTAATTAGGGTTTCCTGCGTTTCCAGCCCTGCAAGTACCAATCCTGGCAACGTGTAGCAGCGGCCCTTAGGCTACGTCAGAGGTGGCGATTTTGCTCGCCAACTAGCGGTTAAATGCACTCCCGGCCAATTAAATCGGCTCGCTAAGGTCACTCAGTGAACAGAACATGGCCCTGTCGCTCGCCGCTGACCGCGCGTTTCGCTCTTTGTGTATTGTCCAGCCCCAGGCCGGCGGCGCAATCCGCTCACTGCACGCTCTCAGCTTGTGGACAGAAAAGCCAGCGTGTGCAATGTCCGCGGGCTCCCAGCGTGTGCCGTAGCTCTTATGCTGCAGCCGGAGCGAAGAGGATTAAGTAAGTGTGTTTGAAGCGAGATCTGATGCAGCCTCCTACGCAGCAGGGCGACAGTCATTCACTGGTTGACAAGATGATGTCACCCTGTGTGGGAGGTTGAATCTGACGCCATGCGGACAGAAAGGAGCTGATGGAAACGAACGTTTATGTGTATCAAGTTTCTTCTTTAAGTTCCTGTACCCATCTCCTTTGCCAGTTTTGTCTTGCATTCTCGCAAGCACTTATGACATGGTCTCAATTCAAGCTTGGAATTCTCTGCCTCTTTCGCTCCGCCAGTCAACCTCCCTCAAAACCTTCAAAACAAATCTAAAAACCTACCTGTTTTCATCTCAAAGCTCCGTCTAACCTCCCTCCGTCTTTCTCCATCTCCTTATTAAGTACCATACATGCAGTTGCCCTGGCCCTGAACCTTCTCATCTATCTGTTTCTTTACCTGTACTCTAAGCGCTTCGAACTACCTTCCATGTAGATTATGCGCTATATAAATAAATTATTATTATTATTATTAATTCACCACTCACTTCATGTTAAACAAGATGGCCACCAGCCCAATATGTTGTTTCCATTTGATCACCTGCTATCGTCACGGTCGTTCTTTTGTAATGCCATGTATCCACACACACACACACACACACACACACACACACACACACACACACACACACACACTCTCTCTCTCTCTCTCTCCTAGATAGTTTATACTTTTCTTTTTTTTAAAACATTTTTATTGTTTGTTTGTTTGTTTTGATTTTTTTCTCAATACCCTTTAATGTAGAATAGCAGGACAGCATGTAAGATAGGCAGCAATGCCTAAATGCTCTATCCTGAATAAAAAACGTTTCATCATCATCTCTCGGAATGGAAACAACTGACCGGGCTGTCACACCAATCTTGTTTTTGGAAGAGAGACGTCAAGTTGTATTCTTTGAAATCTATGACGTTTTTGCTCACTGGGATGACGCATAATACATTTGGCGTAATAACTTTGATACAGTTCTTGCAATGAAAGCAGGCCCATGAAAATTGAAGTGTTGCTGCTGCGTGCGCAGTGTAAAGATCGAATTAATACCGACCCAATATGTTTAACAGACAAGTCTGCGCGGCGAACGTTTTCTAACTATGTGTTATGTCAGACATACACACGCGCGCGCGCACACACTCACACGCACGCACGCACGCGCACACGCACACACACAGACTCGCGCGAGCCGCGTTTGTGCTCCATTGAGACCTATGTGGTGTCCTATCACTCTACTATGCTATTGAGTGAGAGTCAGTGGGAAAAACAAAGCACACTACATCAATGAAACTCCCGCTTTCCCCGTCTACACATAGAGAACGTCCAAAAAGTGGCGACACATCCCCAAGAAATGCCAGTATCACGTCAATCAAACATGACGTCGGAAAAATGACGCTGATACTGCCTTTTGCGTCAGTGCGCGCGTGCCTTTTCTGCGATGGATCTGACCTGTTCAGTACGTAAGCAGCCCTGCACAGCGTTCTGGGCTCTTCTTCTTTCATGAATTTGTTCTCCGTGCATATTCTGTTCATAAAGTATTGGAGTTGTATTCTGTTATATCCCGTGTCTTCTCTGCGATTGCACGAAGATGGCGACATAGTAGAAGTAAAATACACCACGTCTCCAAACAGAGGAATTCGGAAAGAAAGTGGCGAGACACCCCCAAGAAAAAACAGCATCACGTCAATCAAACATGACGCACTTACTTTACGTCAGTGCGCGTGTGTCTCTTCTTCGATGTTTGTGAGGTGTGTTACTGTAGAGGAAATGTGCTGTGAGTACAAATTTTCGAGTCAACTGACGATAACGGCTGCAGTGAATTTTTCTATTTTTTTTGTATATTTTTTATGGCACCCCAGGCTCATTATCTATGTATAGTAGGAGCGATTTTGAGATCTAAAGTGTGTTCACCAGCACTTTCATCAGGTACGGCTTACGCCAAAAGTATACAAGATGGCCACTGACCAGCACAATATGTTGTTTCCATTTAATCACCTGCTGTCGTCACGGTCGTTCTTTTGTAATGCCATGTATACGGGAGGACACACACACACACACACACACACACACACACACACACACACACACACACACACACACACACACTACACACTCTCTCTCTCTCTCAATGGAAACAACTGACCGGGCTTGTCAGACCAATCTTGGTTTTGGAAGAGAGACGTCAAGTTGTTTTCTTTGAAATATATGACGTTTTCCTCATTGGGATGACGCATAATACATTTGACGTAATAACTTTGACTCGGATACAATTCTTGCAATGAAAGCAGCCCCATGAAAATTGAAGTGTTGCTGCTGCGCAGTGTAAAGATCTAATTTATACCGGCTCAATGTGTTTAACAGACAAGTCTGCGCGGCGAACGTTTTTTCACTATGTGTTATGTCTGCTGCGCGCGCGCGCACACAGACACACACAGACATACGCGCGCGCGCGCGCACGCACGCACGCACGCACGCACGCACACACGCACGCACGCACGCAGACTTGCGCGAGCCGCGTTTGTGCATGTGCTCCATTGAGACCTATGTGGTGTTCTCTCACTCTACTATGCTATTGAGTGAGAGTCAGTGGGAAAAACAAAGCTCACTACATCAATGAAACTCCCGCTTTCCCCGTCTACAAATAGAGAACTTCCGAAAAGTGACGACACACCCCCACGTCAATCAAACATGACGTCGGCAAACTGACGCTGATACAGTTTTGCGTCAGTGCGCGTGTGCCTTTTCTGCGATGTTTGTGAGGCGTGTGGCTTGTGTAAAGGAAATGTGCTTCGAGTACAAATTTTCGAGTCAACTGACGACAACGGCTGCAGTGAATTTTTCTAATTTTTTTGTATATTTTTTATGGCACCCCAGGCTCATTATCTATGTATAGTAGGAGCGATTTTGAGATCTAAAGTGTGTTCACCAGCACTTTCATCAGGTACGGTTTACGCCAAAAGTACAAAAGCGACAACCTCCAAAATTCACTCAGTTGAGAGTCCGTATTCATGCTATCTATGTCCCAAAAATGGAGTGGTTTAGGTAAATATTACGCCTTTAAACGCCAGAAAGCCACTTTTTCTGAAAAGGGCGATAACTCGCAAATCATGTGTGCAATCGTACCTGGATCGGGCCTTCTATTCAACAATCTTGATTCATTTAGAAACCCCAAATTTGAAATCGATCGGTTCAGTATTTTCGGAAAAATAGGCATCTGAACTGGGTTCACATGCAATGTCAACTCAGGCTCGGTTTACATGAAAACTATAAGAGCGACCATTTTCTAGTAGTGACTCTGTTCAGAGTCCGTATTCAAGCTATCTACTGCCAAAAAATTGAGTGATTTAAATAAATATTACGCCTGTACACGAAAGACAACCAACTTGTCTCAAAAGGGCGATAACTCCCAAATCACTCAAGCAATCATCACACGCTTGAATCGTCTAATGTAACATTTTGATAAATTTGGATACCCCAAATTTGAAGCCATTCGGTTAAGTATTTTCGAAGAAACGGGCCCGGACACAATTCACACACGCACACACGCACACACATCCGCACAGACGGCACTCACTGAGGAGGAGAAGTGCGTTCGGAACATCATACGCGTCAGCATCGATGACGCAAGTTTTCTTACGTCATTGTCAGAGTTACACTTGCAAAATCGTCTCTGCGGGAGATCGGCAGTGACGTGCGTTTGTACCACAGATGCTTGCCTATGAACGTGGAAATTTTAGCCCGTCCTATTACTATGGAAACAACATAAAAAGCGACAACCTCCAAAATTCACTTAGTTGAGAGTCCGTATTCATGCTATCTATGTCCAAAAAATGGAGTGGTTTAGGAAAATATTACGCCTTTAAACGCCAGAAAGCGCCAGAAAAGGGCGATAACTCGCAAATCATGTGTGCAATCGTACCTGGATCGGGCCTTCTATTCAACAATCTTGATTCATTTAGAAACCCCAAATTTGAAATCGATCGGTTCAGTATTTTCGGAGAAATAGGCATCTGAACTGGGTTCACATGCAATGTGAACTCAGGCTCGGTTTACATGAAAACTATAAGAGCGACCATTTTCTAGTAGTGACTCTGTTCAGAGTCCGTATTCAAGCTATCTACTGCCAAAAAATTGAGTGATTTAAATAAATATTACGCCTGTACACGAAAGACAACCAACTTGTCTCAAAAGGGCGATAACTCCCAAATCACTTAGGCAATCATCACACGCTTGAATCGTCTAATGTAACATTTTGATATATTTGGATACCCCAAATTTGAAGCCATTCGGTTGAGTATTTTCGAAGAAACGGGCCTGGACACAATTCACACACACACAGCCGCACGCACACACATCCGCACAGACGGCACTCACTGAGGAGGAGAAGCGCGTTCGGTGGACCGTACATGTCAGCATCGATGACGCACGTTTTGTTACGTCATTGTCAGAGTTACACTTGCAAAATCGTCTCTGCGGGAGATCGGCAGTGACGTGCGTTTGTACCACAGATGCTTGCCCATGAACGTGGAAAATTTAGCCCGTCCTATGATGTTGTTTCCATTACTATGGAAACAACATAAAAATGACTGAACGCTTGCATGACTACCTCAAGCATTTGTTTCTGAGAATGAGGTGCGTGCGTGCGTGTGTGTGTGCCCATTTTCATACGGGTTCACCGACTGCCAAAGCGATTCATAGCTTTGGGGAGCCAACAGTTTGTGCTGGCTGTTCCCACGTTTTTGTGGCTTTTGCGTCATCCTTGCTTGAGGGAAAAAAACAAAAACAACCCGATAAACCCCCCACCCCGGATGTACGACACCGCACGTGGCAGTTGCTAAAACCGTGAGCAGTAGCACTTTTGTGTTGAATTTGTTGTCCTTTGTGTTGCGCTGTTTTCGTTCCAGAGCCTCGCCTTTTTTGTTGTTGTTGTTGGTCATCTGACCGCACATTTTACAGTTCATCGTTTCTCTACAACGCTTCTTCTACTTGCAAATTTTGGCGCAAGAATGTGCTTTGTTTTGAACCATTTGAATGATCATGTCTATCTCCAAAGAATGTAACTACACAAAATCAATATATCGTCTGTAGTTTGAGAGTTAAAACTGTTTACAAGTTAATACGTTGATCCTTTTGTCTACGTCTTCGTGCATAACAGAGAGAGAGAGAGAGAGAGAGAGAGGGAGAGGGAGGGAGGGAGGCAATTTGTGACATAGACGTAAACCGACAGAAACATAGCGTCACCAAGGCAATAGTGTACACGCCGATAATATTGAACTGATCCGGAATGCACACACACACACACACACACACACACACACACACACACACACACACACACACACACAGAGACAAGAAAAACCCTTGTCAGCATACAACAATTCATTTTCTTCGAAAAAAAGAGTTATCACATTTCAAAAAGCAAGTAAAAACTTGCGTTTACGCTTACAATAATGTACACCATATACACGAGAAAATACGGGGCATTCCCTTTTGACACTAACACGTCTACACCTTACATGAACAATAATACATGCTATACACTATAACCAGTTGAATATCTTTCACGCACGCTAACACACGAGACACAGATAAGTGCAAAATGTCCGTCATAGTCAGTCCTGTTAGTCAAGAGTGCAAAGATCCATACGTCGAAAGCAGTTATCTGTCCAATGTGTGGAAGTCCATACGTCAAAAGCAGTTACCAGTCCAATGTGTGGAAGTCCACACGTCGAAAGCAGTTATCAGTCCAATGTGTGAAAGTCCGTACGTCAAAAGCAAGGTATCGGTTTTCTCTCGTCCAGCTCTCGTTCACTTAGTCCCAAAAGCAAACCTACAAAAGTCACAACATTACAGAACCTCTCGTGGAGCTTACAAATACCAGGAAAAAGTCCTACCGTGAAATAAGGCTCCTCTATACCTATATATAGTTTCTCCAATATTAAACATCTCCTATAACTGACAGCAAAACAAAAAACAAAAACAAAACACGACAAAGGCCAAAAAACACAGATAAAAAGACTTTACACGGAAACGTACTAAATAACACAAGCAATACAAAACTGAAGAGAATGAAAGAGGGGGGTGGGGGTGGGGTGGGGAAGAAAGTGCCAGTCCTCTGTAAAACCAGGTCACTGTCATTTCTCCAAAAGAGAGGTTTGCCATCTCCCCCAGCTTTCAGAGAGAGAGAGAGAGAGAGAGAGATGTAAAAACCCTAAGAAGGCAACATGGCGTCTAGTGCTGAGATCAGAAGTACTTGTCTGGGTTCCAGACGTATCTCTTGGGTTTGGTCTTCTTGGGTTTCTCCTCCTTGACCTTGGGGATGGGCGGGTGGTGCCAAGGGATAGGGTTGATGTAGCTGGGCTTCGGGTAGGCCGTGTTGGGGTAGTAGCCTGAAACATACAACACGGCGCACACACATACTGAACATGCAGTCCTTTGGCTAGGTAGAACAAGATGACTACACAAGGAAGTAACTAAAGGCCATTTTCTTTAACTCTCTTGCAGTGATGTCCCATTTGGATATTGTGATCGTTTGTATGCCCTTGCGACCTCCAACATAAAAAAGGCGCCAAGAAAGTCTGCGTTTCCCGTTTTTCTTTTCTTGGTTTGCTGGCGCCAATATTCAGGTTGTAAACAGAACAAATCTACTTGCCTACGCGGCAACAGGCCCGGATACAGGCTTCTGATGTAAGGACTCCAGACATCAAACTCTCAATGCTGCGTCACACTCAGTGTTTCCAGTCAGTTAAAATTAATAATACTCAGCTACAATATAAACCCTTTGGAAACTGTATACGCGGTTTAAATTCCGGTTTGAACTAAACAGGTTTATGGGCAGCAAACAGTCCGCCAGAACAAAGTTCAGGGAAGCACATTCCAAGGACTAAAACAGGCAATCCGAAACTACTAAACAACGGACTAATTAATAATGGTGCTATGACAACCAGGAAGGTCGTTCACTAATAAACTGCTGGCAAGCTTTCAGCACAATGGAACACTGCCGTTACATCTACCGTCGTCTGGGGAAAAGGGTACAGGCGCTATGGATTTGAGAGGCGCTTAGGCCGTTTTCTCAGACGACAGTAGACATATTGGCGATGTCGTGTAGGAACCGGCCTTTGTTTGAGTGAAGCAACCTTAAATTAGCCCTCAAGACGTTAGAAATAGCGGGACTGTCGGTGTAATTAAGTTGGGGTGAGCACAGGCTGTGCACACACAGCCGCGGCTCCACATCCAATCTGCCACTCCAAGCGACAAGTGTCCTGAGCTTGTTTAGACAGCCAACAGTTCACCGCTTCCATAGCAACGCCTGCTGCACCACCAGTCCGCGGTTGCGGGTCACCATGGAAACACCTGTGCCGCGCATCCCAGACTTACGGCCGGCACGCTCGCTTTCATGCGGGCACGGTTAATAAAGCAGAGAGAGTCTGTCGATACCTGACTAGTGACAGTTTCATCTGGCTGGAGGGAAAGCTTAGCAGCTAGTCACCGGGAAAAAAGCCGCTTTCATTTTCACCTCGGTGTCCGCGTTTCACTCCATCTCTAATCAACATCATCTGACACAAAACGCCAGCACGTCTCGCTGTGGTGGACTCATTCAGCTCAGTCGCGCGTCGGTGTCAGCAGATCAGATCAATCGTCCCCGATGTCTTTGCTGGAAGCTTTTCCGTGATGGCGTTTGAAGAGAGCGAGATTTACCAAGCCATACTGGACGGTGACCTGCCGGCCTTGGGTTACAGCGTGCAGGAAAACGACGTGAACCTGAGAAGCAGCGAAGGCAAGTCCTTTCTTCACGTGGCCGTCGAGCTTGGCCAAGAGGAGCTCACCGACTTCCTCGTGCAAAGGGTCTTTCTAGGGTTCCGCGATAGCAATGGGGACACGGCGCTTGACCTTGCCGACAGGTATGCTTGCTTTTCTTTGTACACTTCTACCGTCATTCGGTAAAAGATGCTGACTGCCATGGATTCGAAACGCGCATTGGTTCTATTACCGTTTCACGGTAGACGTCTACGGCTACTTCTTGTCTCTGCCTCTCTCCAACTGTCGTACTGTACGAGACCAAAACGCGGATATGTACCAAGGACAGGCAACATTATAAAACGCGAGTTTTCCAGGTGGCTGCGCTACAGAGTAAGGCATTTGCTCCTGTTATTTTCTTTCGTAATGCGGCGTCAGTGAAAGACGTTTTCCGTTGTTTTGATACCCAGCGGAGAGCGTCATTGTGTCCGCTAACACGCTGAAACAACAAAAATCGATAATAATCTGCCATGCATGCATCTTGGTTTGCACTGCTACAATTCGCTGGTTTCAGCGATTCGCTTCGCTCACGAAAATAAACATACCTGCAACCTTCCTCTCCACCCCCCCCCCCCCCCCACCACCGCCTCTCTCTGCAGTAAGAGTGAAAATTTACACAACAGCACAGAATTCACGAGGTTTTGTTAGAGACTCTTCAGTCGACTGACAGATCGATCAATTGCATGCTGACACTAGAGAGTCCGCTAAGAGACGACACACAATGATTTACACTGACAGGGCGCGTACAGCACCACATTGAAAAGTCCACGCCGGACGCCGCTATAGTTTTAAAGACAAGGCCGCAAAGAGAGAGAGGTGCCTGGTTTTTAACGTCCTTTTTCGCCACATAAGGGTGGCACCAAAGTGGGGGCAACACTGGTCACCACAATGTGTTTGGCGCCCAGTCACGGATCGAACGCATCAGTCGACCACTGACAGTCAGTCTAATGCTATGGGCAAAGACCGTAGATACAGTCAGTCTAATGCTATGGGCAAAGTATCTACGGTCTTTGCCCATTGCATTAGACTGAGGGTCTTTGCTATGGGTGTACCAGCTCAGCGATCCACACTATCCATCAGTGAGAACATTTTGAGAAAATGAAAATGAACCATCATTTGTCAACGGTAAAGCTCTCAGCAGAGAGAGAGAGAGAGAGAGAGAGAGTGAGTGAGTGAGTTTTTAGGGCTTAAAGCCGCGCAAGCCACAAAGACTAATTCGCGGCTGAGTGTGTCTGCGCTACATGAAAAAAACAAAAATGTAACGTTGGACATAGGATGCAAACTGGTCTACGGGGCAATAATTATAAACCCATGACATGCAGGAGACGCTGCACCTTCATGCTAATTTATCGAACTCCCGGTTACAAAAAAGCGTAGAAAACAAATGACAATTACAACTAGTTAAAACAAAGATAAATACTAAGCGCATATACAGCAAATATTGCAACTTATCATCTCCTAGGCGCAATAAACCAGTTCGCAGCATATTCCCAACATCACTTATGCCTAACCACTGGTAGTGCAGACGTGAGTGAGGGGTTAAAAAGAAGAAATATAGATGAAAGGGCCAAACTTAGAAATCAGCTGAGAGAAGAGAGGAAGGACAGAGCGGCTAAATTCGGGAGGTTTTAAAGAGAAAGATACAGGTGAATGGGCTGGTGAGGGATAGACAGAGAGGTAGGAAGGAAAATTCCTTAGTTGCCAATGAAGACAACATGCCTGGGAGGCAGTTGGAGAACAGACCGCTCCAACACGGAACCTCCCCGCCGTGAGGCGGTTTGGGAAAACAACGCACCAGAGAGGGGTGCGTTGTGAAGGTCTTCAACATGACAGGTGTTCAGCAGCACCAGCAGGGCGCTGCGAACAAAGCCCGCCAGGCTGAAGACCAGGTGGGGGGAATCCAGTGAAGTCGGCCTTCAGAAACGACCCTCAGATGTCTCACTGGACCAAGGGTCAGCAGACACCCGCTTACTGACCTCCCCCCCGGAGGAGATTTTAAGAGAGCAAAAGACAGGTGAATGGACCGAGTGAGGCAGAAATAAGAGTAAAGAAAGAGCAAAAGGGGTGGGCAAGCTTGGCAAAATCAGCCCCGCCGCGTGAAGGCGAGCCCATGGGGCCGAGAGAGAGAGAGAGAGGGAGAGAGAGAGAATAATTATGGTAAGATGACAATGTTGTGTGCCGGCAGATTGGGACTATGGAGAGTGGTGCGGACGATGCTACAGAAAGTGTCGTCACTACAGGAGAGTGGGGACATGGAGGCGCTGCAGGCGCTCTTCCAGTGTGGCTGGCAGGCCTGGGTCCCCCCACACACTACCGCCAGCACACACGCCTCGCACGTTATGCAGCAGATGCTACGATACTCGGTACAGTACTTCTACAAACTTACAACTGTTCTCTCCCAAAAGCCCACGCAGAAATCGCAATTTCACTTGAAATCTTCAGATCACTAGAAGCCACTTCAAGCCACTATGATGCAATCTGCAGCGGTATTGGGCACAGCTCGGGGAAGGCCCACGCCTTGCGTCATAGTGGCTTGAAGTGGCTCCTACTGGTGTGCAGTTTTGACCAGTCTTGTCATACAGTGGGCAGGGAGTGGTCAGGTGCTAATTATGCCGCCGGACGCGACTGGCTGAACTCTGGGGGCTCAACCCTTTTGATTGACAGGAGTGGAGTCGTCCATTCCCTCGACAATAAAGTGTTTCCCCCCTGAAGATTTGGAGCCCCACCCCCCCCCCCCCTCCAAATTCTTCTTCTTTACTTACTGCTATTTCCGAAAGGTTTGGGTTTTTTTTTTGTTAGTAGTTTTAACCATCTGTAATTTATCAGCAGCTGAATACGGCCAGGTCAATGGCATATACTTGAAGACTGGAAGCGTATGCACTGAACTGTGGTCCCCCTTCTGCTTTAGAAACAAGTGGAAGCGGTTCACACGGCTACACAAGAAGGGAACCTGTCAGCACTCCAGGACGCTCTGACAGAAGAGTCGCTGGCCCTGGCTTGTGACCACACCGGGTTACCTCCCCTGCAGAAGGCGGTGCTTTTCGAATGTCTGTCCGTGGCCCAGTACCTCAGTCTGGGATTTCCTCGTGCAGTCAACCAACCAGACCATGTGGGTACTTTTCTATAGTTATTTCTTTTGTTTAGTTAAAAAAAAAGTTTCCGAAAATTCTCCTTCTGTTCTCTCTCTAATCTATTGCAGCTACTCAGAGAAAGGGAGAGACTGAGAATGAACTTCATGTTTTTTTTTTACTTTATTTTTTTAAACGGATGTGATTTGACAGAAACTTGCCAAATCCTAATCAGCCGCTGTGTGTGTGTGTGTGTGTGTGTGTGTGTGTGTGTGTGTGTGTGTGTGTGTGTGTGTGTGTGTGTGTGTGTGTGTGTCACACACACACAGAGTTCCGGCCGCTGCAAAAGAAAGCATATGATTGTATCCGGCTGTAATCTTGCACTAAAGTATTTCCCAACTTGTCAGCCGTTGCTTTTCACCGCTGAACACCCTGTGCCCTACTGTGTATAGATGGGCCGCACGGCGCTACACTACGCAGCCGGTCACCACGAGTACCAAGACAACATCCTGTACAAGCTACTGCTGAGGGCGGGCGCCAGGGAGGACGTGACGGACCTGGTGAGTCACGCTGACAGCACGTTCTTCCATTACAAGTGGGTTCAAGACCCTCGTTTGATACTTCCTTCGCCAAACAAACCGTGTTAGCACAACGCTCAGTTTCATCTACCATCCACTCTGGACTGACCAGCGGCTGGCATGCCTCTTCTAGAAGCCTCATTTTGGGGTTCATCAATCCATCTCATGGACCACAATGCCATTACAGGGCTTAAAACGGTCCCTGATCCCAAAGAGGAAAGTTTTAGCCGAAGGTGGAAATCCGACAAAAGGTGTAAGATTTTAAGCCATGAATATCATTATTATTACTTTCCCCCCGGCAGGCTGGTTACAAACCAACAGACTACACCCGAGATCCATACTTATTTTCCGTGGACCACATGAAGCACGAGGTGGTGGCCCGTCTGCACCGACCACGGCCAAACTACATGAAGCTCGTGCAACACCAAGCGAACGATCCCGGCAGTGGCGGCCAGTCCAAGGCGAGCAGCAGGAACACGTCACTACACAGGTGGAGGGCCATCGCTTCCGTGGCCTCCTTCACACACAACCCGCATCTGGCATCTCGCAGGTCAGTTGCTGCTGATAACGTTCCTTGCCAGAACGCTTTCCTTTTAGATGAGTGGGTTACATTTGTGTAACCGTTCTCAGGTACCCCGCCACGTGGTCAGCTACAGTGCGTTTTCGGATGTCTTTTATTTCTGTTGCCAGTGACTGATAGTTGTTATGCCGGGAGCTTACCAAGGCTAACGATGGTCCTCACATACAATCATCATGTGAACATAATGAGAACAAACGAAAACAAACGAATCTACCGTAAAAACAAACTCCAGCATGGAGAGATACGCATTTCAAACGGGACAAGACGAGGAACTACGAAATTCTCATTGTAACTGCTGTTTCAGGCGCGTGCCATTCGAAGACACCGGGCTGTACGAGGCCATCATCACCAACGACTTCCACGGCGTGCGCTTCCTGCTGGAGCTGGGCGAGGACCCCACTCAGCGCAACATCGAGGGCTGGAACTACCTGCACCTGGCTGTGGCCCACTTTGTCAGCCCGCACATGCTGAGTCTTCTCCTCAACTACGTCAGCCCTGCCGAGCGTGACGTGGACGGACTCACCCCGCTGGAGCTTGCCCTGACCGTCTACAGGAACAGGACGCTGGCAGATGTGCAGCTGAACCTGATCCTGGGGCTGGTGCTGAAGGAGGACGTGGTGGCGCTGCAGAAGCTGGCGTCTGACGGCTGGCAGTATTGGCCCAGTATTCAGCACGGCCTGGACTTCCTCCAGCCCATGCTGACTCCACACATGCTGCAGCTGCTGGCTGAACTCAACGATTTCAAGGTAAAAAATACATTCTACCTGTTGTCAGTTAAATTTGGGCTCCTCCACTCGCTGTTTGTACAGTGTCCCCCTTCAACACCCCCAACACACACACGATGTGTAGTTGTTTTCTAATCCGTGGCACCTCCTGTATGGAATAGCGTGCACACTTAAATATGATTTACGCATGCGTGTTTACACGAAGGCAAGACAGGCACCGTAAGCGAACCTGCACGTGAACTTCACTCGCTTCGTCGAGGACTCAATCAATCAAATTCCCGCCACCCAGGGAATTCTACACTGGTACCTTTGGACCCGCAGTCGAACTCTAAACTATGCATCCCCAAACCATCCTCATGTCAAAACTGTTCCTCCTCTAAATCAGACCGAGATCCAGGAGCTTCACAAGGCGGCCATCTTGCACCAGACGATCAGCGGGAACGCGGCCAACATGCTGGAGACGGAGATCGGAGTGACATCTCTGGACAACGCGGGCCTCTCCCTCGTGCACGTCTGTGTCATCTTTTACAACATCAAGCTTCTGGCTCTGCTGCTACACAGGTTTCCTTTTACTGCCAACGTGCGAGACAACGTGAGTACTGCTGAAAGTAGACTCTTTCCCGCCACAGGTACACTTTTAGTGTACATAAATCAGTACATGTGTAAAACAAAATTCGCGTGATCCTATTCGATCAAGACTCCATTTCCGCAAGAACCCTAACAAGCTACAGAATCTGGGCGCCTAATTAACACTAAAACAGAGCAGTCACAGTATCTGCCTGCTACACGTAGGAGCCCGTAATATCACTAATAATAATGTAACATCGAGCTGGCGACATTACTGCTCGCCATTCGGGTTCTGGGGACACGTATGTGTTGCTAAGTTCCTTGCACACCTCCCCCTCCACCGGCCCCTACATGTGACATTACATGATTAAGATGCTGTCTGTTGCAGTTGGGTCGCACGCCGCTGCACTACGCCGCTGGTCTGCAAGACGACGAGTACATGTACAACTGGCTACGAGTTGCTGGGGCAGATGATGGTGTGGAAGATGTGGTAGGTCTCTCTCTCTCTTTCTCTCTCTCTCTCTCTCACACACACACACACACACACACACACACACACACTGCATGATACTTTGAGTGACGAAACAGATCCCCAGGGAAAATGTGTAGGAGTAGGACTAAACAAACTTGAAAACAAAAATTTAAATCTTTAACCCTTGTCTTGCTGAATTAATATGTCTTATGCTGAAAAAGCCATAGCGGTAGTCCGGAACAGTCCAGGTTCAGCACTACCAGGGTTAACATGACTACATGAAGTGATCTTACAGGCTGTATCCAAGTTGTATCTGTAAAAGATCATCTGTTCGCTTTATTCAAATAAAAGCAAACAAACGTTTCGGCTTTCGCCTTCATCAGCAACAACGGTTTTCCATAAATGTCTGAACTACAGTACAAGCAAAACAAGAGCGATTGTCTGAACGTAAGAATACGTATGTAGTTATGTAGTTATTCCCTGAAGCCCCCCCCCCCCCCAAAAAAAAAAAAATAAATAAAATAAAAAAAATAAAAAATAAATAAAAAAATAAATAAAATAAATAAATAAAATAAAAAATCCCCTGTATTGTCTCAGTGGGGGATGCGTCCCGTGGATTACCTGGGGCCTGAGGGAAACAGCTTGGTGTCCCCCAGCATACAGGAAGGGATCAGAGACAAGCTGCACAGTTCTCCACTTTTGGTGCCTCCATGGCCTACCTGTCTCCTCTGTAAGTTGATAGGGGAGCCGGGGTGGTCGAATGGTAGAGTGTTGGACTTCTAATGCTCGGGTCGTGAGTTCGATCCCCGCTGGGGCCAAATATTTGTGCTGGCTTTTTCATCGTTGCCCCGTCTTTGATATCACCCTATGTGGTGGAAAAGGACGTTAAACCCCCAAACACCCACCCTGTAAGTTGATATTGCCTCCACTCCCTACCCCAAGTGTGTGTGTGTGTGTGTGTGTGACGGTGTGTGTGTGTGTGTGTGTGAGAGAGAGAGAGAGAGAGAGAGAGAGAGGGTGTGCGTGTGTGTGTGTGTGTGCACACACGTGCACGTGTAATTTGCAAGCCCTCCCACCCCCAACGCCCTTCTGTCGCTTTTTTTTTGTTTTTTTTGTTCTGTGCACGTGTGTGTCCAGGGACTGACCACTGCCCGTGTAGCATGGAACGTAACCACTAAAAGATCTAGCCACAAGATTGGCTGTTGCCTCCCTTGAACCAGAGCCAACGGACATATTTGACAGAGCCCCCCCCCCCCCCCCCCACCGTCCCACATGTTTCTCTTTTTTTTTTCCCTTAAAGACAAGTTTCCTCACACTGGTATACATGTATTTTTTTTTACAGAATCTTGTGCAAACATGTATGCAGGGTGATGAGGGGGGGGGGGGGGGGCGGCGACTGTGGCAACTGCTTTCAGATTGATTATCACAGTCAATCAATGCACCCGCGTACCGACCACCGTTTAAATACGCTCACCGAACAGTGCAGAAAATGAACAAGCACAGAGTGAATCACAAAACCCTTCACTGGCAGAACTTGGGCACAACCACACTACTGTGACTCAATGTCAAGTGCAACCGAATCCAATGCATAAGCACTTCACGCTGCAGGTTAATTTCCCCGCACGCACCTTAGCACAAAGCACCCTGACACCAGCGGCTGACTGCTAGACTCAATATAAATTCAGTACGCATTTTCATTAAACCACACAGGGTCCCTTGTAAACAAACTATCTGCACGGCCCTGGAAAGTTTATACACAACAGAGGGCGACTGTCAGGTTTGATGGAGACCTCCAGTGCACTTATCTTATCTCAGTCTTAAGTGGTTGCAAAGATATCGGCTATAGCGACTTAGGTTTGATTGACACGATGCTAGTGTTCCCATGCATACAAGGTAATTGCTGTCACTCAAAGTGATAGCTGACTGCCTGGTTCCAACAAAAGCTTCTACGGGTATATTGATGTGTGGAAATATTGTGTTGGTAGAATGACAGACTACCTTCATTTCAATGATTTACAGTTGCTTATATTTGATTCGGCACACACAAATTGAATCACTTGTAATTGAAAAAAACAAAAACAAAACCACCAAAAACAAACCCAACTTGTTCGAACGATATACTGCTTTAGAATGTGATGTGCCCCCCCCCCCCCCCCCCTCAAGCCAACACACAAAACCACCACCACAGAAAAAAAAATTCAACTCCAAAACAAACACCTCAACCCCCCCCCCCCCCCAAACAAGCAAGAAGAAAACCTAACAAAAAACAAACACAAAACAACACACACACACACACACACACACAACCTGGACATTTCTAAAAGCAGAACACATTCACACACTCACACAAAACATACTCTCTGCAAGCACCATAGTTTTGATTTTTAAAAAAAATGTGGAGCCTGATATAACATGCTCAAATTACGGCAAATGAGAAAGCACCGGTGTGTGTTCAGTGACAGCGAAGTTGGGTGAAGTTTATATCACAGACAGCTTTTACTGTGACAGTGGTCTCACATGAGTGACTCTGAAAGCCCTGCATGGCACTACCACCCAAGACTCAAGGAAAGCACCTGAAGCTTAACGGGTTCACCTGTCGAAAGCGACAGTGTTTGTGAAAGTATTCCACAGACACACGGTTCTATCCCCCTCCTGACAGGTTCTTCTACGTCCCCCCCCCCCCCCCCAACACACACTTGCTCAACAAGAAATCAAAAGCCGGGGCTATTTTTATGCTGTTGGGACATGGCGGTACGCTGGACCCCGCAGTCGCCATGATCAACAATCCGCTTAGCAACGGGCATTGCGGCAAATTCAATAGGGTTTAGTGTAGCGGACACAGGCAGGAGGAAAAGTGACAGGGGGGACTGTGCTGTTTAGCTACCAACGGCACTTTGACTCGCTCACTCTCTGGCACCCGTGGCTCATCTCATCTCCAGGTATGTGGCTTCAACAGATTGCGGGAGGCTGGGTAGAGAAAAGTGTTTCTCAGAAAAGCTGTATGAATTACTCAACAGCATTATGATGTACTGTATAATGTAGGTAAGAACACGAGTGGGTTTAGCCACCGTAATCCAGTCCCACTGGGGGGAGTGGACGCAGCAGTAGTACGTGTACTGGTGACTGGATCTGCCAGGCGCCGCAGGACTGGGCATGATTTAGAGCTTATATTGGATTGACGCTACGTGTACTGTGGTTATGCAAAATGCATCAGAGTGTTTTGTAGAGGATTGTGTTCCCCTAGCTCTTCCAGGGCTGCGATCGATATTTTAATAATGTGACTGTAAGTGGGGACGTTGAAGAGGAAACGGGCCCGTACCCTTTCAATTTATGCTGCCGATACGGCCTTTGTGGGTTGAGGTGTGAGAGAGGTTTGCACGCCCAGTGACCCACACATTGTCTAGATCAACCTTTAGTTTACGTAAGTTTACAAACACTACTAGCAAACAGACGCTACTGATTTTTTTTTCTCCATTCGCGGTGCTGGCAGAAATTTCTGGCCTGGGTATGAACTAGCCGCTCCAAACACTGCAGAAAATGACTTTTAGTCTGATATGCTCTTCTTCCTTTCACCTGTCTGTGCCATACTGTCGACTACAATCATTTATGAACACAATACCAACATATTTTTTTTCTTTTCTTTTCCAATCATTTCACGTGACCAGCTGCCAAAATGGAGAGCAGCAAACTTTACGACGCCATCAAGGCCAACGACGCTGAAGCGGTGCAGACTTTGTTAGCCGACGCCGACACTGACACCTCGCTCCGTGACTCAGATGGACGGACGTTCCTGCACAATGCCGTCCTGACCGGCGCGGATCTCCCCGTACTGAAAGCGCTCCTAGATCGCGTTGACATCTCCGTGAGGGATGCAAAGGGCAACACGGTCCTAGACCTCATCTTCTCGGGTTCGTATCCCAAGTCCGGGGCGGAGGCAATTGAAGCCAAGGTGAGGGAGTTGATACTGGGAGGAGGGGAGGAGGAGGTACAGCGGCTGCTGCTATCAGGGTGGACACTGTGGCCGGTCACTGTGGAGGAAGCCAAGGAAAAGTCCGAGGAACTTGCAGACCAGCTGGAGAAACTGCTCGAGGCCAAGGTAAGTCAGTGATGTTGTTACACTGTGTACGGCATTGATGTGCACATACACATATTTGTACACTACAGACATGTCAGGATATGACAACTGAAAGCCGTTTACTTTTTTCATTTCATAGTTGCAGTAAAAACATCTACATATTCCTGTATCTATAAATTACAGGAGTCCAGATGTGTCCAGAACTTTCTGCCTAGGTCCACTGGACTGACTCTCTCTCTCTGTCTATAGGGGAAACAAATCTGGAATTTTCAAAGCATGTACAAAAACATTATTGCAAGTGCTGTCTATTTGTTCAGGACAAAGTGACAGAAATCCACAAAGCGGTTCAGGAGGGTCGAGTGAAGGATGTGAAAGGGTTGCTGGACCGCAAACATCTGGCCCTGGCAGCTGACCACACAGGCCTGCCTCCCCTCCAGAAGGCAGTCATCTTTCAGCAGCCAGAGCTGGTGCAGTACCTTGTGGAGGACTTCCCTGACACTGTTGGTGTCAAGGACAATGTAAGGACTCGTACAGCGGTAGTTTTGTTTTGTTTTGTCCTTGCTCACTGCATCAACAAGCCATTAAATGTAGCTATTCCAAGATTACCAGGCTTCAGAGAGGGCAACGTCTGTTGCCCCTTTGCCATTTCACAATGCAACACACTTTTGGACCACAGACCATTTTAAACCCTGTATTGCAGATACATTGCTTTTCATTTTGCCGTCAGCTTCCTTTTGGTTCAGCGCCAGTTTGTGAGAGGCTATTTAACTGAGCAAGTGTCAACACGGCACAATGTCCCAAAGGCATCGCAAATAAAGTGTTCTCATGTTTCAACCACATAATGTTTTTTATTTACTTTTTTTACTGCAGCTGGGAAGAACTGCCTTACACTATGCGGCTGGGGTGAGTGACGAGGGAGCCATGTACAAAACCCTTCAGGATGCTGGTGCTGATGAAACAGTGGCAGACCTGGTAAGTCTACTGTAGTTAACAACACTGTCTTCAGTGTGTCATACCAATGACACAATTCCACACTAATACTGGAGAATGTAATTATTTAATTGACCTGAAGTGAAGGAACCAGAATTATCAAACATTTGCTTTCAATTTTCATCCACCTCCATTTGATTTTCAGCAGCTCACAGACTGTTTCAGTTTGTATGCACAAGTCATGGTGAAAAACGATACATGCAAGGGTAGTGTCTAGTTGCAGAAATCAAGTTATGCTCTTTATTTTCATCAATTTTAATTTTTATTCCATTAATTTTTTAATATTATTATTTCTTCAGATGGGTAAAACAGCCAAAGATTATAACAAGCAGCCTGGCGAGCTGAACGTGGCGGATGTCAAGACCAAGGTGGAGGAGATGTTGTCCAGAGAGATCCTGACATCCAAACCCACTGAGGCCTCTACAGCAATGTCTGAGGAACACACTGACGCCGGCAATCTTCCTGACACAAGTGCCACAACTCCAGCCACTGAGGCAGACACAACAGAACCTAAACAGCCGACACTGCCACCACCAGGTGGGTTGTTCAAGAAAGCTCACTGACAGCCACCAGAACAATATCTTTGCTATACTCCAGCAACAGAGTGGCAAGCCTGAATTAGAATAACGGTGGTGGTGTTACAATGCCAACCAGACTGGTTTTAGAAGACCCCCAAGCATCCTTCAGCTGAAAGACTGTCAGACAGCTAACACATGGAAGCAATGACCAACTGTCACCAAAATCTGTACGCACATCAGGTAAAGAACTAAACTGCTCGTCACCCATCACAGATTTCCGTTGTGAATCAGGTTATGTTCAAGACTACAAACCATCAAAACCAGGTATGGTCCGATTTTCTGTCGATTTCCGACTCCTCAACACTTTCTTTTACCACCTGTCACAGAGCCTCCCAAACCAGAGAAGGTGCAGCCTGTGAGCCTGTACGTCCCTGAGGTGAAGCGAGAGAGGGTTCCCCCGCCTACAACAGTGGACGGAAAGTACGTGGCTGAGCACTTGGGCACCGCCCTCACTCTTGCCTTGGCCGAGATCGCAGAACGCAGACCCTGGGACCCTATTGAATACCTCGGACACTGGCTTTACAAGTACCGAAAAAACCTTGATGAAATGGAAGAGGTAACACTTCTACTCTTTGTCTAGACTTGCAACAT
Organism: Batillaria attramentaria; assembly: GCA_018292915.2. NCBI lineage: Eukaryota > Metazoa > Mollusca > Gastropoda > Batillariidae > Batillaria > Batillaria attramentaria. The sequence goes on along the minus strand of JACVVK020000035.1, from coordinate 2,503,274 downwards.
TTTGTAGCCACTTATTGAATGAAAACAAACACTACAAAATTGCTTTGTAGCCAACAGTAATGCTTATCCGAGTTTTTGTCACAACTGCCAGTTAGTTGAAGCAATGCTTCAATTCAACTTCTACTCTTCTAGAAGAATTTCCCAGCTTTCTGCACTACACTGTTACTGAGTAAAACTAGGAAGTGCATAGTGTAGCCACATGGTAATGTTTATCAGAGTTTTTGTCTTTTGTAGGAGGCAGTTGCGGCAACAATAGGTGTTTATAAGATTTCAAAACAAAACATTCAGCACACATTTCTACTCTAAAACAGAAAAAGAGAATGCTGGGAGACATCCGCAGTGAGGAGGAAGAAATGAACATGGAGAACGAGAACAAGTTTATTCGCAAGGAGGAGGAGATGAGGTTCATGGAAGAAGATAGAAGGAAGAAAGAGGAAGAGGAAGCTGAGAGAAAGAAGAAAGAACAAGAGGAATTGCAAAGACAGTGAGTGATGGAGATTTCTACTGTCTAATCTGGAAAGGCCTAAGCGCCAGAAATCTGCAAACCCTCAGACCTTTTTTCCCAAATGATGGTAGATTCCTTCTTTTTGTGGGCAAAAATGTTCGAACATGTAACACTGTCTTTCCTACATCCACCCACTGCAAAATTTCTCAAGAAAAGAATGTAACCTCTTCAAGACTGTGAGACATCATTAAGAAGACAATTAGTTTACATTAATAGTTTTTCAAACCTATTCATTGGTCTCTGATTCCAAGTTACATGTTTGGAAATGCAACTGTTTCAGAGCAAAGGAAGCCATACTAGCCCAGAAACCTCAGCTCCCAACGGTAACCGAAGAAGCAGAGGAAGACAATATGGTGAGAGATCGTGACGAAAATGGGCAGACAGAACTACATCTTCTAGCAGCTCAGAGTGGTAAGCTGAGACTAGTGAGAGTGAGAAGATAATGCAATTCGCCAGTTAGTTCATTCAGTACTATAGAACTTTACATGTACGCTGTTGCATGTGTTGTTTCATATTTTGCATACATGTGTTTCTCTATGCAGATTTATCCCCCCCCCCCAAAAAAAAAAAAAAAAAAATCAAATCAAGTGTACTACTACGAGAGACAAATATTTAGTCCGTTTACAACTGCCCGTGTAACAAGAGCAAAAGACAATGTTGCAATACAGTCAGAATAGTTTCAACATAGAGCTGGGTTTACTTATTGTGCAGGAGCAGACCTGGTCGCTGTCATCAACATGGGCTACAGTCTCGCAGACAGGGATGAGAACAACAGAACACCCAGAGACGTCGCTGAGGAACTTGGCATCACAGAAAATGTTGATGCAATAGGTAATGACCACTTTAGCCATGCCAACCATGGCACAGAAAGTCTACTTATCTTTGACAGCAGAACTAATCCATAGTGAGTGAACGATTGTAACTCATACAGTGACATCAAGTACATGTAGTACAGGAGATAGTTCTACAGGTATCTGACAGGCTTCACTTTCTATGTTTCTTTTACAACTGTTCTTGTTCGCTGGCCAGACAATTACGTGACCAACTTGCTGGAGCAGGAGAAACTGGAGACACTGACCCAACTCATTGTGGATGGTTACGACAAACTGGACGCAGTGTTGGACAAAGTCAGCACAGACGGACTGCCCAAGGACGTCACTGACTTTGTCAACTCCATACCAAAACTACAGGTAAGGCATGCTTGAAGTTTAATTTCTTTGTCCACAAGAAACAAAACTGAGCATTTACAGTTGAGCAAAAAACAATCACGATCTCTTGGCACTTCTGACTAGTGCCAGGACAATTATAGGGACGGTCAGTTGTGTTGTAACAAATCTTACCCTCAATGTGAGAGGTCAGGGGTTCAAATACGCCCCCCCCCCCCCCACCTCTAAATGAACACCTTCCTGAACTGAACTTTTTTTTTTCTTTTTATGTTGGCAACAGGAGCGAGTATCAGCAGTGTTCAAAGCAGTGTCAAGTGGTGTCGCGAGGGACGTGGAAAATGCCCTGGAGAGGAAGACACTGGTTCTGGCCAAAGACAAATATGGCCGCTCACCCCTACACATCGCCATTTTGGCTGGTCACGATGAGATTGCCCAGAACATTGTGAAAAACTTCCCCTCATCCGTCAAGGCCAGAGACAATGTATGTTGCGCATTTCTACTTCTTTACAGAATATATTATTAGCAATGGTAGAACAAAACCTGACCAGCATAAGGCTGTATATTTAGCAGAGTTTGAGCATTTTCTTTCTAGGACAACAGGTGCTTCTGGTGATGTTAAGAAATCTGCAAAAATTGATATTTTTCAATGCCTAGAAGTAATTGGACACACTCACAAAGAAAATTATATATGAAACACACACACACACACATTAAATTGTTCAGCCTGTCGTGCACGACCATTCCACTTGTGACAAGGAAGGAAATAAAAGGAAAGCCACTTCCAAAACATTCAAGGGTTGCCCCACTCTATCTTTACAAGTTTCTGTGCAACACAAGTGGTCCTTGGTTAAATTAACCACGACTCATGTTTTTGTGTACAGCTGAACAGAACACCCCTGCACTATGCTATTGCCCTGTCAGACGAAATGGCAGATTTCCTGAAGGCCAATGGAGCAGACGTCAACGCCAAGGATGCAGTGAGTCAAACTTATTGCAAACCCAAAATAGTGATGTAAATTGATACTTGACTTGTTGGTTATGGCACTCGACCCTTTCAATGTTGCTGATCTAGGTTTTTCTTTAAGTCCGTGATAAACTTTGTAGAAAGCTTTTCAACTCAGCGTTTGTGTGATGATGACTGCTCTGCGGAAAACTAGTAATATGATCCTGCTTGTGTTTTCAGAGGCAACACAGTCCTGCCTATTACCGAGATGAGAAAGACGAGATCGAGAAACTGAAAGAAACACTGCCATCACCAGACATTGCCACCGACGGAGAAAACGCTGCAGCGCCAGCGTCTTTGGAGGAAGAGAAACAGCCTGATGATGCTGATAAGGGGAAAGAAGAAACTACAGCAGAGGGAGCACCAACTGGGGAGACAACTGCTACTGAGCAACCAGCAGCAGATTCAAGCTAAGCAGAGTGACTGTTCACATAAAAAGCAAAAACTGTTTACGATATTTTTTACGCAATACAAAACCTGGCATTTTATCTCTAGACGGTGTATTTTACGAGTGCCACCTGTGCATGACGTCTTTCATTCTAGTTCCTCGTTGTCTGTCTGTTCTCAGTACTTACATCAACTACTCAACCATTTGTCTGTGATAATGTGTAACAGTTAACCACAATGGCAGCATCCCCTGTGACGCGCTTTTCTCAAATTTGTGCGTCAATTTACGAGTTTTGTGCATACAAATACGCACACCTGTAATTGGGAACACTGTTGGAAGTAATATCTGCAGTGATGTACTTGAAGAAGACATGATCCACTTTCTTGTATAACAATGCTTCAGATGCCCCAACAGACATGTACACCAGGAAAGACTGCAGTTGACATTGCTACACTTATACTGAGAGTGTTTCTGTTCTCAAAACTGAACTATAGAGGCTAATTGGGCAAGAGGATGGGGACTTAAAATAATGTTACAGCTATATGATCTCTTGGTTTTGCAAACTGTTCTTTCTTTCTTTCAGCAATGTTATGATGCAATCACATTTTTTGGGTGTGTGTTTACGAGAAATGTACAAAACAGTTTAAAATGTGTTTCTACGCATATGACAGCAGCCGTTTTGAATTTATACTTATTGCATGTCTACTACAAGATGCACAGCAATTTTATGCTCATTGTTCTCTAATAGTAACAATTGGAAAACGCTTCTACATATAACATGAATTTCTTAACTTACATTTATATAAATTTGATATTTATATGCCAAAGTTTTATTGAATAATTTTTTTTGTCCAGTTTGATATGTGATTTGAAGGACATTGCAACTGTGAAATTTGTCCGTATGTTGTGAAAGGAATAAATATATATATACCATGTGAAACTACAACTGACTTGTTAGAAGAGGTGTGTGTGTGTGTGTGTGTGTGTGTGAGACACACAGAAAAATGGCAAAAGCCCTTATGGATTCTGTGACCTTGAACTTTAGCTCTGTATAAACAATGATTTCTGAAACTTCTGCCCAGTCTCTGTGACCTTCACCTATGGATGAGGTCACCAAAAAATGTATGCATGCACAAAAGCTTTCTATACCAACTCTACATGCACACATGTGCCAACTTTGGGCTGCCTGACGTTTGTAGTGCTAAGTAAAATTTTGAGAAAACATGCATTTTCACACACAATCGGTGACCTGACAAGCTGACATTTAGGTCAGACAAAATGATATATATGCTTGGAAAGGCTCTTGTTGACAACCCTACCATGCCAAGTCTGGTGTTTCTACAGTTCACAGTTACTGAGTAAAATGCCAAAATTGGAGTTTTCTCACACACACTGACACAGACATATGTGATATGACAGACAAATAACTGAGGGCTATAACATAAAGTTTGAAAAACAGATTGTCCACCCCCTACACAAACACAAATGTAACCTACCTGAGACTTTCTGCGGCGGGGCGGACTTTGGCCGAGCTTTGTTTCTCTTCAGCCACTCCCTGTATTTTGCCTCGGCCTCCTCTTGTCTTGCCTTGCGCATTTCCTCTTCCTTTCGCTTTTGTGCTCGGGCTTTCTGACGCCTCTCCTTCTCTTCCTGACTCTTCTTCTCCATCCACTCGGCAAACTTCTCCTCGGCCTTTTTGTGAATCTGAAGCTCATGTTCCTCTTTTAATCGCTTCTCATTCTCGATTTTCAGCTTCTGCATTTTCTTGCTCAGTTTCTCTTCAGTGTTCTTTTGCTGCACCCACTCTTGTCGGATCAAGGACGCCTTCTGAAGTTTCATCTGCTTTTCTCTTTCTTTCTCTAACTTCTCTTGCTTTTCTTGCTTCTTCTTCTGTATGGCTGCGTTCCTCTCCCTCCTCTCCTCTTTTGCTTTCTGAAGTAACCACATTTCCCATGCTGAAAGGCCAGACTCTGATGAGTGGCTGCGTTTGATGATGTAGCCTCCATTCTCCTTGGTCTGCTCACAGTCTGTCTGTCGTCGGACTTTCCTGTACATGGTGAAAATACTCAATCAGTCTTCGTCTTTCAGGCTTGTTTAAAAAAAAAACCCAAAACCCCAAATTATCAGTAACAAATAAAGAAGCATAAAGAGCTCCTCATGAAAATATGTGCATGCTTTTTTTTTTCTTTCTGGTGTACATTGGTGCCATGCAGCATAAATTATGTCACCATGTTGCGTCATCAGGTTACACCATCTGCTATATCATCTATTATTTTAAAAAATGCCAAATGCCAAATGGGCTTTTTATGGGCAACTCATTTTAATGATTGCAGATCATGGGAACAGTTACTGCTGACCTGCAAAAGTAGGAACAATGAAGACATAAATTTCCCATTCTGTTAATACGTAACACCAACCCTGAGCACAATGGTCAGATTCATACCTCATGTTGTCACTATTTAGTTACTAGAAACTATTTTATGATATTGTGAACAGGTTAATGCTACCATTTTTATGCTCACAGATCGTTCTGAGCAGTTATTGTGGTATCTATCATCACATCACTAACGGTCCTACTAATTACCGAAAACAACGAAACGACCAAAAACAACCAAAAACAACTCTTAATACGGATAGAACGCGGTTCAAACATACAAATAACAACACACAAACATGATTAACGGTGAAAAAAGTGGCCTTAAAAAAAGCTAAAAGGAAAAAAAGGTGATATTGCAGAAAATAACCAGTCCGGACCAGAGTCGCTTCCCTTGGGAGACACGTTCATTTCGTCGTGTTCTCTTGGAGTAAATAAGTACTTTATTCCTTTAAACTAGTTTAATGCCTCTTTTTCACCTTTAATCATGTTTGTGTGTTGTTATTTCTATGTTTTAACTACGTTCTACGCGTTTTAAGAGTTGTTTTCGGTAATTAGTAGGACCCCAGTGACAGCGTCCGTAATGCTGGCAATGAGCCAACATAAGCGTACATAAAAAACAACCACCAACAACTAGAACTCAAAAGGGAACAAATGCACAGCAAACCTTATCTGTTTAGGAGCCTTCTCCACCTTCAGCTTGGCGTCCCCCTCCCCGCTTTTCAATGGCTGCTGTTTGGGAACATCATCAAAATTATCGTCATTATCAATGTCCGACTCTGGCTCGCTGATGTAGCTGTCGTGATCCAAAACTGACGTCAGTGAAGCAGTCGACCCATTGGACGTGAGAGAGTGGCGACGATAGGCAGCAGCATCAGCATCCGGAACCTGCATCCACGCCGGTTTCGTCACCGTGGCTGTCACAGGCCGCGGCCTGGCAGACATGATTATCTGCGAGAACAAAAACATGTACGTGTACCTGACTGCCAGTACTGTGTGAGCATTAAGTGAAGCGCAAACCCATGGTTAAACCATTCAATGGTGCAACAGCAAGGATGCAGTTACCTAGACTCGTGAAATCGACTGGGCATGAGCAAAGATTATTAACGTTTCGCGCAAGAAAAAACGAAAAATCCAGGAGAGGGTTGCTCAAAAATACGTGTAACATCTGCAGTACATCTCACAACGTAACATCTCTCCCATAAATAACACGAGGAAGCCAAAGTATAAGCTTCCTTTGACATTAAAAGCACAAAAGTAACCTTTTCATAGACACAATTTCTCCCGTTGTCGTGTGGCAACAAGTCGCCTCTAAATTTGTAATGGCGCTTCGTTCAGCAGGGGCTGAATGACCGTAGAATGATTAGACATAATTAATTTCAATTTAAAGGAAAGATCTATGCAAAATTTTAGCGTAGCAAAATTGTTTAATATTTTTACAAGTATCGTTGAGCAGATATATCTTTATTTTAATTTTATTATCAGCAAATCAACAAGAGAACTTTATTCTGCTTGGAGCTATTGTGTTAGGGACGATACAAGATGGCGACTTGACAACGATGATGCCAGGCTATTTGGTGTGGACAGTACCGATTTCGGCCGTAAACTAAACTCGTAAGCTAATCATGTTCTTTTCAGTATGTACAAATGTTTGTTCCAACGTAGCTTTGAGCGTTAAGATGGCTTTAATGGACTAATTCTGCGGGTTTCAACTTTTGCTTGCGCTGTCCAAATGCGAAAGTGAGGCTGCTGTAAGGCGTCTGCCATTTTTGTCCCGCCGAAGAATCGCAGAAACCTGACTGCGTGCATCCTGACAGAGAGCCTCTCAGAAAATGAAATTCTGTTGGCCTGAATCTCAGCAGTCTCATTACAAAGTGGACCTATAAAAAAAAAAAGAACAACAACAACACAAACTATGGAAAATTTGAAGGGTTATAAATCGTAAGAATTTGCTCTTTATAAATCAAATAAACAACATTTTGTTAACATGTCAGTTTCAGCAGTATTACCTTGTCAATCTACAGGAAGAATTATTGGAGCACATTTAAGAGCCAGCATGTTAATTTTGTATTTTGAGGGCCAGTTTGCAAGATACTTGTTTTACACCCCCTCCCCCCCCCACATCCACACACACACACATGCATACACCACCACCACCCACACTCCACACCACCTTACTGGGACCTTGTATTGTATTTGTATTGTATTTGTTCAGCCATTATAAGGTAGACGAGTAAAGTTTTAAAGTGCACATTGTAGAGACTGAATAGCATGTACATCTGCATCACTTTCTCATTTCCACCCTTTCTTATGTTTTGCATTTTCAGTGGGGTGAGTTTGAGGACGTGGGGCATACATTGTCCAAATCCTCATGGCTTCAGGGGTGGATGCCTCTCAGGAGGGGGCTGAGCGTTTGCCCGCGCTGCATGAGGGGCGCGGCAACCTTGTATCTCCGACAGCTGCACGACACCTCCATACATCAACACCTCGAGAACGAGCCTCAGAATGGGCTGCACAAGTTCGGCGGAAGTGAGAAAAATTTTATTTTGATTTTTTTTTTGTGGTGGGGGGGGGGGGGGGGCTGCCTCGACTGCCAGCTCCAGTGGTCAGTTGCTCCCAGGTCATGGGTGCATGGAATACACGCAGGGCGCAGAGACTAGGACAATTTTTATTGTGCATGAGGATGACAATGATGGTATGATGTTTCTGTGGAGATCGCGTTTGGGACCGCGTGACGGGGCTGCATTCCATGTTTCCTGTAATAAATATCCCAGTTTTAACTACGCCCAGGAATTATGGCACCTTCAGTGCCAGCCGTGTAACCATCCACGTCATGAGATGTGTCATAACAAGAGAAGCACCCAAACTTGCACCCGTGGAGTGGCAACAGCCTCCCTTTTGGGCCCATAGCATACTAGCTCTGGGTAGGAGCCAACCTATTTAGGAAATATCTGTTTGCCTCAGCTGGAATTCGAACCTAGGTCTCTCAGTCCATATAACAAATCCGGCAAACAGGGTCCGTGAGCGCCCCGCGACCGATCATGCGCGACCCGCGCAAGGTCAAAGGCGGTGGGCGACAGGTTGAAATTGGTCATGGGCGACGGGCGGCGATCGGCGACTGACTATAACCCACCCGGTAGGTGGCCGCGACCGGTCACGGACGGCGGGCGACTGGCTATACGCGACCCGCGCAAGGTCATGAGCGGCGTGCGGCGTTTCAAATTTGTCCTTGTAAAATAAAGTGGTGGTATTATTTACACTTTGCACGGCAAATGGAAGGAGGAAATATGTCTCTGACGAAAGTGCTTGTGTTTAATGTACGTGTGCTTTAACACCTAGACAACGTTTTTAACAGATGAATTTTGTCCACAGGTAAGGACTCAAGCATCTACAATTATGTGACATATTCGTGCTTGTATGTGCCCATGAAAAACCATTTTAGCAAGTGTACATGCAGTCTAACATCTTAATGTCTGACAAAAAGAACAAATATCACACACACACACACACACACACACACACACACACACACACACACACACACACACACACACACCTCTAAAAAAGAAAACCACACACATAATTATATGGCGCGACGATTTATATTCCAAGCGAATCAACATCCTAAATCAGCCACGATTCATGGTCAAAACTCCGAGATACAGGGGCATGTTGTACTTGACACTTCAGCCGGCCAACAGATTCTAAGCTCTAGGCTGGTTGACAAGTACTTCAACAGGTCCCAGTCAGAGCAATGCAAGTCACGCAACATGAGTGTCAACCAGCACTGGCATGACCATCCCCCGTGTGTTTTTGTGGTTGTCAATCCTTCCTTGACAACACACGTCTCCATACAAACGGAGTTGATGTGTATTGTGGTGTTGTCAATAACACTAGACCTCAAACTGATTCTTACGGTTGGTCGGTTTGGCCACCCACCATACATCACTGGAGCCTTTCTGACTGGCGCACACGGAAGAGCGTCGCCCCATTGTGTCTAAATGCATGTCAGTCAAGCGGGATTAGCACGCGTTGGTTTCCCACGGCGCACAGGTGCCGGGCACGTGCCGACTTGTCGGTCGTAAGTTGAGTGGCAATTATCACTTCTTTGGTCATGGTCACACAGGTGTACAGGAGGGCCAAGTAACAAAGGAGGTGTGATATGGGTTGTTGCTGTCTTCTTTATTGTTGTTTGCTGATCGTGTGTGTGTGTGTGTGTGTGTGTGTGTGTGTGTGTGTGTGTGTGTGTGCGTGCGCACGCAGGCACGCACGCATTTTTACTTTTTTGCTTTTTGGTTGTTTCCCTTTAACAAACGAAAAGACACAAAAGCAACGACGAAAGGCCGATGAAGTAAGCGTTTTGTTATATGATAAATAAACAAAGGCTTCGAGAGACCAGCATGCAACTGAGGTTAAAAATATGATAACCGTTCTTATTGTTGCGATGTACGTTGTTGTTTTCTTTGTAGCCTTTAAAATAACCACAACAACAACAAAACGGGGGTCGCCTATGACCAGCCGCTGGTAGTTCATGGCCAGTCGCCCATGACCAGTCGCTCATGACCAGTCGCTCACAACACTCACACGTCGCCCATGACCAATTTCGACCTGTCGCCCGCCGCCTTTGACCTTGCGCGGGTCGCGCATGACCGGTCGCGGGGCGCTCACGGACCCTGTTTGCCGGATTTGTTACCTCCTCAGTCCATGGTCCAAAGTGCTAACCACCACATTAAGGGGGCTGGTTTAATTTGGAATTTCAGCGAGAAAAAAAAATCCTTTTTTTTTCCTTGAAAGTTAACAAAGATGGTGGGGATTTTAATTTGAATGGATTTTATCAGACACACTTGCTTTACCATCAATTTCTGATATGATATGAAGTCCTGTACATGTATGCAGGGTTCCCAGAAGTAATGTCACAAATGCTGCTAGCTGGTTTAAATCAATAAATGATCACGGAAATGGTCAACATGTATACCAGAATAAAGCTTATAGCCTCTGCCCTACATCCTAGCACAATTTTCAATCAAACTATGATCTCATTCAAAAGTTGCAATGTCATGTTGCACTCAATCAGACTTTATATAAAATGCATTACAGCTGTATTGGTTCTGCTGGTGGTCTTGTGCCTCGCATTATTAGACATTGAAGCATCAAAGGCCAGTGATGATCTGTGATTAGTGTCTGAGTTGCGGTGGTGCAATTGGTTAGTGTACAGTTGGTGTCACGACCGTGTGTGCTGTAATGTATGGGTGTAAGAGGTGCGTGCTCTTTCTTTACTCTCACTCACACGCAGTCGCACAACACAAACTGATACTGAGACGTGCGGGGATTCACACCACCACAATATTATTGACAAGACGAACAGTCATTGCATAACACGTCACAGTACAGCTACAATACCAATCAAGAACAGGCAAGGTAATCAATCAAGGCAATAAATACTATGCCTAAAATATAAATACAAATAATTGTATCTAAGAGCGCTCAGAGCTTTTTAACGTGCACGGGATGGTACCTCCAACGATGGCCAAGCGCGCAGACGTGCAGATGTGCAGATGTGCAGTTCACAAGCCGCAGACAACACCACAGGCGGCGGAAAATAGAGCTGGCTCGGCAGCTCTACAAAAGCATCACGGCAACCGCTGATGCTCTAGTGGACCAGCACCCACGCTGAATCCCACATACGGGCAGTCAAGCTCCCTCCCCTTCAGTCGTCGCAGGGCCAAGAAATCCTCCACGGGACAAGGGACTACAGGGCAGCTTCTGGCTCCCGAAAACAGCCACTCGGGCTAGAACCCCTGTGCAACAATACACTATTGTAAGTCCTTGGGCTCAACTAGCACATACTGCCTATCTATGGGATAATATTAACCCATGGCACAAACCAGCGAACGCTCCTATGCTACGAACGCTAAAGGAAACTGCACATACCAAACGCTAAAGGTAGCAGCCTACAGCTGTCACATCGGACAAGTCAGCAGAATATACAGACAGGTCAGTGTTAAACTCACTGGTAAAACGGCTAATAATCAAACATACTTAGCCCACATAACACTTCGGCCACAATAGTCAAGTTTCATACTAACTTCCTGACCGTTGGTAATATCTACACAAGAGAAAATAGCTGACCTGAAACATAATACGGGAAATAACAGATATGAACCATTTACCTCCATATGCAAGATGCGAGGGGTTATGACGGTAGACCGTAAAGACAGCGGACGAGAAGAAGTGCCAGACTCTTGAACGGACGTGTCGGTACTACCGGGCCAAATGCGAATAGCAAGTGAATAGCAATGGTTTTTATACTGTTAGGGCGAATAGGGTGAGTATCGCACAGGATACACCTGCATCACGTGTAAAACGGGTTACCTGTATCGACTTAAACAAGGGAAACGGACAGGTCAGCATATTATACACAAATGTCCCGTGTAAAACCTTCACCAAGGGATACATTCGTGGCCCGTGCAGGAAACAAGGCACGTGCGCCACACAGAACATAGTTACGATGCATACCGAAATCATACCAACCCGTCATACGGAAATCATAACAGCACATGATTTACCCTAAGTCACGCATCCGTGACATCACCCCCCTCCTCCAGTAGAAACCGACAGGTTTCTCAACATGGGGGTCGAAACAGTGAGACAACCAATGTCTACACTACCAGCTGATCCGATCCTGATCGCGACAGGCAATCGGCAAATACATTGAGCTTACCCTGGACAGGCTCAATGCGAAATCTGAACTCCTGGAGAGCAAGGGCCCAGCGAGTTATGCGACAGTTCTTGAACTTGCCTGAAGTGAGATAGGACAAGTGAGATATCTGTCAGAAGGTCGAAAAACTTGTGAAAGACAGCCTCTATATCATGCCTCTTTGAAGGGTCTAACTGACTGTCATACTTGACATTGGCAACAGTTTCGCCTTGAAGCGACGGTAACGTCGGAAGAGCGGTTTGGTCATCCTCAGTATCACCTGTCAAACAAGTGACGGATTCGGGTGAGGAAGGAAAAAAATGATTCACCAATATCGGGACGAGCCGTCCTGAAACGTTCCCTGAACCCCTCTTCAGTACACAAGTACTTTTTCATGAATTGTTCCTTGAGGGAATCAAAGTCCACAAGACCACCTGAACACAGGGATTGATAAAACGTCAAGGAAGGACCCTGAAGACACGCTGCAAAATGGATAGGCCAGTCAGATCTGTTCCACTTTAAAGCCGTAGCGTGTGCCTCAAACCTAAAGATGAAGGCATCTATATCATCCTTCTCATGGTTGAATAATGGCAACTTCGGGTAGAATCGATGACCTGAGTCAGAACGGGGGGTGGGGGAAGGAGTTTGTGTTGCAAGCTCTCTTTCCAGCTTTTCCCTGTCAAGCTGCCGTTTATGCTCTCGGTCCTGCCTCTCTAGCTCTAATTTAGCTTTCTCCAACTCTAGCTTAGCTTCCCTCTCTTTCTCTTCTAACGCTCGCTTAGCTTCCCTCTCTTTCTCTTCTAACGCTCGCTTAGCTTCCCTCTCTTTCTCTTCTAACGCTCGCTTAGCTTCCCTCTCTTTTTCTTCTGACGCTAGCTTAGCTTTCTCTAACTCTAGCTTAGCTTCCCTTTCTTTCTCTTCTAATGCTAGCTTAGCTTCCCTTTCTTTCCGTCTCTCGTCTCTCTCCATAGCTTGCTCTATGTACTTTTGAACATCTGCCCCGGAATACCCGAGCTGCTTAGCCTGCTTAACCAACTTCTCAAACTGTTCTTCAGAGATCTCCATGTTTGCAGGTAAGCAATATGTCTAGAAGATTCTACAGCGAACTAAATGAACTGAATAGATCTTCCAAACGGCAAACAAAATTTTCAGCCTAGGAACAAGCAAGAAAACACACAAGTTTTAACAAGCATGACTGAAACTGCAGATTAAACGAAATGAAATCAAATTAAATCAAATCAAATATCACAAATGAAATAGCGCATCAACTCAACAAGCAGCAAAGCGCAAACCAACATGCACAGCACCAAGTCATTAAGTACTGAAAATATCAAAGCCAGTGACGTCTTGTCACTAAATACATGCGATCGAAATAATCAAATGCACATTAAGAAAAGTTCAAAATGCAATGAATGAGGGTGTTTGCCAGACACCAAAGCATACGAAGCCAGACAGAGCATGCAAAGCCAATCATGCAAAAACGCAAATGAAGTACCTATGGGTTTTCAGTTGGGCATCCCACCAAGTAACTGAAAAGATTAGAACAAAATCTCGCAGAGTTCAAAGTAATTAATACAAATATTAACAAAAAGCAAACATACACGGTAACTGATAACATAAAAAATACACAAGAACAAACAGTGGTGGTGCGAGATCCAACACAAGGTGCCCTACCGGAGGATAGACAAGAGATAACAAAAAGGTGGAGCTGGGAAGACAGACAGGCTGTACAAAAGAAAGGCAAGAAGACTAGTCCCTTACGGCAGCCGGAAACACGACATACCGGCCCGTACGAGGCTGGAGACGGGGGGAAACTAAACAGAAAACGACAAGCTCATTCAACCCAAGGGTGGGGAAGGTGGGGCCCTAGTATTAGTAAGTTAGGAGAGGAACGGGGTCACCACTGTCACGCCCGTGTGTGCTGTAATGTATGGGTGTAAGAGGTGCGTGCTCTTTCTTTACTCTCACTCACACGCAGTCGCACAACACAAACTGATACTGAGACGTGCGGGGATTCACACCACCACAATATTATTGACAAGACGAACAGTCATTGCATAACACGTCACAGTACAGCTACAATACCAATCAAGAACAGGCAAGGTAATCAATCAAGGCAATAAATACTATGCCTAAAATATAAATACAAATAATTGTATCTAAGAGCGCTCAGAGCTTTTTAACGTGCACGGGATGGTACCTCCAACGATGGCCAAGCGCGCAGACGTGCAGATGTGCAGATGTGCAGTTCACAAGCCGCAGACAACACCACAGGCGGCGGAAAATAGAGCTGGCTCGGCAGCTCTACAAAAGCATCACGGCAACCGCTGATGCTCTAGTGGACCAGCACCCACGCTGAATCCCACATACGGGCAGTCAAGCTCCCTCCCCTTCAGTCGTCGCAGGGCCAAGAAATCCTCCACGGGACAAGGGACTACAGGGCAGCTTCTGGCTCCCGAAAACAGCCACTCGGGCTAGAACCCCTGTGCAACAATACACTATTGTAAGTCCTTGGGCTCAACTAGCACATACTGCCTATCTATGGGATAATATTAACCCATGGCACAAACCAGCGAACGCTCCTATGCTACGAACGCTAAAGGAAACTGCACATACCAAACGCTAAAGGTAGCAGCCTACAGCTGTCACATCGGACAAGTCAGCAGAATATACAGACAGGTCAGTGTTAAACTCACTGGTAAAACGGCTAATAATCAAACATACTTAGCCCACATAACACTTCGGCCACAATAGTCAAGTTTCATACTAACTTCCTGACCGTTGGTAATATCTACACAAGAGAAAATAGCTGACCTGAAACATAATACGGGAAATAACAGATATGAACCATTTACCTCCATATGCAAGATGCGAGGGGTTATGACGGTAGACCGTAAAGACAGCGGACGAGAAGAAGTGCCAGACTCTTGAACGGACGTGTCGGTACTACCGGGCCAAATGCGAATAGCAAGTGAATAGCAATGGTTTTTATACTGTTAGGGCGAATAGGGTGAGTATCGCACAGGATACACCTGCATCACGTGTAAAACGGGTTACCTGTATCGACTTAAACAAGGGAAACGGACAGGTCAGCATATTATACACAAATGTCCCGTGTAAAACCTTCACCAAGGGATACATTCGTGGCCCGTGCAGGAAACAAGGCACGTGCGCCACACAGAACATAGTTACGATGCATACCGAAATCATACCAACCCGTCATACGGAAATCATAACAGCACATGATTTACCCTAAGTCACGCATCCGTGACAGTTGGTAACAATAAAAATGACAATATTCATAGAGCTGTAACCTATTATTGAATCATAGTTCAAAGCGCTTAAACATAAAATAAAATAACAAGTGAGGAGGAAAATATATACAAAATTGCAGAGCCATAAGGTCAGGGCCTAGATGAAACGACTAATACATGCTGAGAACATGATGGACGCAAACAGTTAAACGGTGTTCAGCGATGAAAACAGATGGGCTTTAAGATTTTTCTTGAAAGTCTCAGGGGAGGGTGACCAGTGAAGAGAATGAGGGAGAGAGAATTCCAGGCTGAAGGACCAGTGTATAAAGAACGCTTGAGTGAAGTCTAGTGCGGTGAATTTTGAGGGTACAAGTGGCAGCTGAAGACCGGACGGAGCGTGATGGAGTGTAGAGTGCTTTATGCCTGTTCCCTTCTAGTGTTTTGGTCAGAATGTGTTCAATTCAATTCAATTCAATTCAATTCAATTCAATTCAATTCAATGCAGAATACTTTATTGTCTGTTTAAGAGAGACTCTAAAAACAGAAAATCTTCTTTGGACTCACTTGATGCTCTGTCACAGATAAGATAAAATACAGTCATTAAAGATCTTGATATAAAACATAAAAATAAAATATGGTTAAACATTAAGGTCTTACAAACTTCAGAACAATTTATTATTTTATAAATTTATAAACAGTATAATGTCTCACTTGAGGTGTGACTGAGTAAGTTGAATGAAGTTGAATGATTTCTATTGCAGCATTAGCATGTACGTGGATCGGCATGAAGATGTGAACGAAGATGACGTTATGACTCTCAAGCAAGAGTTGATCACCGTCTTCATTGACACACTGCAGCAAGACAGGTATTCCCTCGTATTTTGGTTTTAGTCCATACAGCCTGAGTCTCTCTCATACAAAAAAGATCCTGGCCCAGATTAGGCCACTCAGTTTTGACATGTTGACAATGTAGAACTAACAAGGCAGGAAAACCATTTGTCTTTAATGCGGTCATTATGTGGTCAGCCGCAAACAGCACGCACACACACACACACACACACACACACACACACACACACACACACACACACACACACACACACACACACACACACACACGGGCCTGGAACAAGAAGTTCATTGTTCTGGTTGCTTTTCTTGTCGTCAATACATTCTGATGTTGCTCACAGATTCAGTATCTTGTGCTTGTTTCTGTCTATCGTATATTACTGGTAGTTCACTCTGTCAGATTTGCCATACATCGCAATATGTGTATCTTGATTATGTTCACAACTCTTTTGTGATTGTTCTAGCCGGAGTGCCTGGTCGTACCTGTGTGAAGTCCTGCAGCTGCTGGAGGGCTACAGAGAGTACCTAGACTACTTCGAAACACGGGCAGAGGTAGGCACCCACCAAAAAAACACAGGGCTTGAAGTCTTTCACCGTTTGGCAGATTTCCAGTCCATCTTTGGCTAAAAGTCCCAGCCAAACTGTGTTTCCTCCTCTGAAGTCTCCTTGCTCACAATATAGCATCTGAGACCATCGTTGTGACTCTGGCAGCCGTATAATTTTTTTTGTTTTTTTTTTGCTGCCCCAACTCTTTTTGCCAGCTCCAGTGGTGTTCCTCCCAGGTCATGGGTGGAATCCACGGAGGGCTCGAAGGCTGGGGCAATTTTTTTTATTATGCATGATGATGGAGATGAGGATGATGGTAAGATGATGCTATGGAGGTCCATGTGGTTCGGGACTGCGGGACAGGGCGGGACAGGGCCGCATTCCACGCTTCCTGTCATAAATATCCCGGCGTTCACCAGGCCCGGGAACTACGGCACCTGCGGTGCCGGCCGTGTAATCATCCACATCATAAGACGTGTCATACCAAGGGAAGGCAGCCGTATAATTTGTTCTAGAAGTACCGCATACTGAGCAACGCCGTTATTTGGTTGTGGACTGAAGATCAGTTAGACGGTGCTGACTGGTGGCTGTTGTCAGAAGCTTCGTCGAGTCCCAGTCTCTTCAGGAATGGACTGTAAACTAAAGAAAAAAACAGAAGGCATATTTCTCTAATATTAAAAACCATAATGTCATGAAAACAGTCACAATGGCCAAATGAAACATCCTTCTATCTGGCAAACAAACATAGATTTTCAAAAGCGGCAGTTTTCCATTTCAGCGGCGTTACTAACTTAGATGCTTTAAGTTGTTTCTGTGGACTTTGTGACTTGCACAGTTTTCGTATTTCAGTTTAACCATTACCTGGAGCGCATCATGTACCATCTGCACTTGCATCAGGAGCGTCTGTTTGACCTCCAAGTGGAGCAGTATCTTCAGCGAGTTTTTCCTGAGGTAAGTTTGTTAACGTCTTTCTTTGTCTTCTTTATGTGTGTGTGTGTTTTTTGTGCATGTATTTTTAAAAGATGCTGTTCTACAGACCTTTGGATTAGGGACGTAACTTTTCAGAATTTTGAACCCTTTCATGCCTGAAATTTTGAAAAAATCGGAACACTGGCAGTAAGTTTGAAAACTGGGTTTGGCTTCATATCTGCATTGGAATTAGTCCCTGACCGATTAATTTTTAAGATGTCCAATCACTTTCTTACAAAGGCAAACATAATTATGTCTATAATTTTCTGTTCCACGGTGGACAGTATTCACAGAGGTGCCAACCAGTATGGTTTGGCCATCTTATTTTCCGCTGTATTCAGTTAAACAGAGAAATATGGTTTGGTCGTGAAAAATACGAAAAAGACAGTTTTAATTTTTTTCTTTCACTCATCTATTTTTAGCACTTTGCAGACGGTAACCTTTGAAAAGCAAGTCAGTTGCGATCACTCACAGTTCAATCTCTTGAACAATGAGTCAATCTTAGCGTGCATCTCAAAGGTTGACAAAATGGCGTATACACAGTCGCAACTCTATATGCACACACACTATTGCTGTAACAGTAAGCGATATATGTTTTCTGTTTATATTTGTTTGGGTTTGTACGGCAAAATGCAAGTGCCGAAAAATACTGACATTCGCGTGAAATAGTACTGACAGACACTTTCAGGGGTTGGCACCTCTGTATACAGGACAGACGTCCTATACCTTTATGACAGCCAGGATATTTGTCCTATACCTTTATGACAGCCAGGATATTTGTCCTATACCTTTATGACAGCCAGGATATTTGTCCTATACCTTTATGACAGCCAGGATATTTGTCCTATACAAGTACCCATGCATACGAAGTCAGCAGATGTGTAATTTTTTCATTTCTTAGGAGGTGCAGCTGCTGAAGACACAGGGAGGCAAGCCACTGCGTGACTACTGCCCAGCAGCATCTAAGGAGCGTGACGAGAATACCAGCAACTCCATCCCACCACTACCACCACCACCACAACTGCCACTGCAAAGGAAAGTGGACAGACGGAGGGCGCTGACACTGCCGGATGGCACAGCTCCATATCAACCACACATTCCTGTCAGTGTTTTTTTTTTTTTAATTTTAAATAGCTTATTATAGAGTCAAACCTGCCAAGACGGTCACCTGTATAAGCCTGTCCCTTGCCCAAGCTAGTCACCCCAAAGAAACCCCTGATGTTTTCCGGATATATTTGTGCTGTATAAAGCCTGCTCTTAACCGGGCACAGTGCACGAAACTACACATGTGCCACATCACAGTCGTTGCGCCGGGTTTGTCTACTAATTACAAAACTGAAGGCAGCTGTGCATGGTGACGTATGGTCACACGATCACAATACCATACCATCCGACGCCCATAGCGTCCGCAGTGGCAAGCAGAATTTGGAGGCAAGCCATCTGCAGGGATCGATTTTCTCGCGCGCCGTGTGACTATGTCTCATATTTTGATAAAATGTCGCATAGAAATTTCGCAAAATGCGTCATATGTCGCACGAACATGACATCACAAGCGCACTTGACAACGCGAAGCAGAGATGCGCTGTCCGTGTCAGTCATAGAGTCTGTTACACTAATCTAATTTTAGTGAAGAGGCTTACTTATCCCGCTCACCGCGCGCGCTGCCAGGAACTCTTGCTCGAAAGAGTTGCAAAAAATATTGGCGCGTTAGTTTTCTCAGTTCTGCGATCGAGAGGTCCTTTTCCGTTCACCTGAACCTGACCGTCACTGCACTTAGCCTAGTAGGAACAGGCTCTCGGCACAGACATGTGACAGAGTGATGCGGGTGAACTTGATTGTCTCAAAGAAAATGAAAATGTCTCATAAAAATGACGGGTCAAGGAGACAGTGTCTCATTGGCATTTTTGAGTAAATCCATCCCTGCATCTGGCATCTGTAGCGCTTATCCATGACATCCCAAAGACATTTGTGCCTTTCGAAAAGATCTGTAAACACTGAAGTCTGTTCAGGCGACAGTGCAATTGAGGATACACTGTCCACCGTGTTTGTGTGCCGAGTGACGTAGTACAGCCAATCACAATCTGTTGTGGAACCCCCACTCACAGCTGGGGCTATTTGAAATCCCAGTAGCTGTGATGACGCCACAGCAGCGGAAACCTCGGGTAGTCCCCGCCAGCCTGTCACGCTGGAGAATATGGTCGCTGTTGTTAATGACCACTGTTTTTCACTCCGCCTGGGCTGATATGTCCATGCACGTGGGTGTTGGTAGCTTCTAGTATTGTTTCCCCCCTCACACCTGTCATTGTGGACGGGTGTGACTGAGTGACAGTGTCTGCCTTTTTGGCTGGCCTGATTCCCTTTTCATTTTTGTGGTGGGTATTATGCTCCAGAAAAAAAAAAATGTGCTGTATTAGTGATGAACAGGACAAAGTGACACAGATACAGAACATGGTTATTCTAATATGTATTAAGAATGGTTGTACTTCCACTATTGGCTGAATAGATCGAGAATGATAGATATTCCTGTTTGTTTTGACACTGTCTGTGTGACATGTTGTCTTTGTTTGTCTGTATATCAGAGTGAAGAGGAGATTGTGAATGCCGACACTCTGACAATCGGTGATTTGAGGAAGTCTGTGGGAAATGTTGCGTTTGAAATGTCAACGCGTGAGTAAACACTTCAGTTACCATGTTCTTTTTTTTTTTTTTTTAAACATTTTTTGTTCATAAAATGTAGACGTAATATGCAGAAAGAGATCTTCATATCCGTGAGAACAGTAATAGGATAACTGTCCGCTGCAAATCACATAAAAGTGGCTTGAAATGGCTTGTAGTGATATGAAAATTTCAAGTAAAAACATGATTTTTGCACGAGCGTTTAAGAGTTAAGGCTCTCTCTCTCTTTCTCTGGTTCGCAGCCATTTTCGTAAACAACACCATGCACCCGACCACTCATGCTGGTACATGAATAGTATGTGTGTATTGATACCTATATACTGTTATGTGTATGTGTTGCTTATAATTATACTGTGCCTTTTACCTCTCATGTGTTTTGCATTTTGCATCCTTTTGTATGTCAGCCGCGAATTAGTCTTTGTGGCTTGGGCGGCTTTAAGCCCTAAAAACTCACTCACTCACCCTTTTGTATGTCGTGTCTGCAGTGTGAGCGGACGTCAGTAGTAGTAGTAGAGAGAGAGAGAGAGTGTGTGTGTGTGTGTGTGTGTGTGTGTGTGTGTGTAGCACTAGCAACGGCAAGAATGAAAACTGGACCACTGGACCAATGTCTTTTACCGTTGACAGATAAAGTTTCATTTCAAAGTTGCATTTCATTTCATTTCATTCTCTTTCTCCGTCTTTCTCAGACACAGACATACACAAATTAAGGAATAACCACCCTTCACTGATCTCAACAAATTGGGTTTTTAGTCTTCACTTGTTTGCATGTTTGTTTTGTGTGCAGGTGAGTCCATTTGGAATCACTGTCTTGGCACAACCGCTCTGGCTCTCAGCACTGACCTTCCAGAGGATCTTAATAAGGTTGTCAGTGCAGTAACACACATAGAGCACATCATGCAACTCACACACACACACACACACACACACACACACACACACACACACACACACACACACACACACACACACCTGTCCATCTGTTAACTCCAGGTTTTCTGTCTTTTATTTTTTTCTCCTATGGGGTTTGCAGGGCCACCATATTCAGCAGCCATTTCAGTGATAGTTTTAGCCGTACATCTTTAGCCTCCCCAGACAATGGATGGATGACTTGTTTCTTGTATGTTTGTGTGGTGTGTGTGTGTGTGTGTGTGTGTGTGTGTGTGTGTGTGTGTGTGTGTGTGTGTGTGCAGACAGGGAAACAACTATCTCCATAGTGTTAACACCTACACTGAACCTCACCCCCGCCCATTACCATGCACAGACCATTTAGGAGCATGCAGCTGGCAGGTGTTGAAAACAATCCAATGTTTCTGTTACTGTGAGCCCTCGCCAGAGTGACCCAAGTCTACTTTCTTGCACTCACCTCACCCCTGCCAGCCTTGTTCGCAAAAAGTCCCAGCTTCACTGGCAGCTTGCGTCCTGTTTCAACCCCCTGACGTGCACCTTGCCCTCTAGCTACAAATATCGGGAAAAATCACACTTTTTGTGATAACAAAAATCACTACAGGTGTACAAACTAGCACAGTCGCGGAAGAGAGTCCCCAAAATCAACGCCACACATGACCCCATGTCCTATTTGTCATACTACGCCTTTCACTTCTGTCACTCAATGGTGTGTTATTTTGCATTATTTTCCTGCCAGCAAAACTTGTCTTCTGCGTTTTTAAACTAAAGCTTGGACATTTTTCAGCCCAAAGTTGATCACAAGAAAAAAGTATGGGACTCATGGCGACGGTCGACAGTAAAAGCTGTCGCTGTCGGCAAAATGAAGCCGCCACCGAAGAAGGAACCCCCGGTAAGCGCATGTTCCTATATGTGACCCGTTATCGCGAAAGGGACCATAAGTCGCGCTGGGCCGAACGCCGCTACAGGCGAAAAGAGTGCCAGGGGTCAGTATGGCCGCCTTGTGAGTAGCCAACTTCTACTGCTGATATCTCAGTGTCAATGTTGATGTCAATTTTAGTAGTACAGCTTCCATTCTTATATTGAATTAAACTGCATAACCAATAGATTGCAGTAACATACATATCTCAAAATTGATAATTTTCGACTTGCGGTCCCTTTTGTGAGAACAGGTCACATATAAGATCAGAGTAGTCTTATGTTATAAATGACTAAATCCACGCTAGCCTCGCAGCATTAACACATTGACGCATGCATTTATAATGAAGTGACCACAAAGTGATGTGCAAAAACAACACAGACATCTCCATGGAATATGTGAACAGCATGCTCCTCCTGTGACTTTCGAGGCCGTGCTCACCATCCCTAGACAAATGTTTGTCCTTGATGTCTTTCAGCATCTCTGGATGCACACACTGTTGTATTAAAAGTACAATTATAAGATGCAGCGCACAGTGTGTGTTCACATATTCCATGGAGGCGTCTGTGTTGTTTTTGCACACCACTTTGTGGTCATTATAATTATTCTGATATGCCAAGGTGTTGGTGTTGCGAGGCTAGCACAGGGTTTTGTCCTTTCTAACATGAGACTACTCTGATCTTATACACTAAGTAATATCTCTGTTTTATTGATGATGCATTGATTCGTATAATTTTCCCTCTAGATCCGTTTCTAGTTTTCAAATTCAATTCAGGGGGAGCAGCCCAGATCTCGCGTACTTGTCAATTTCCTGTTTTTCGCGGCTGTGGCATCTACAGTAGGACAAGTGTCCTGGCTGAGTAAAATTATGGGACACTTGTCTGAATTTTGTCCGTTGTGGCGCAGAAATGATAGGACATATTGAGGGTTGCCTGCCGGAGTGTACTATCTCTCTTTTATCTATCTGTATCGATAGTATGTTCTGGCAGTGAACCCTCAATATGTCTGCCTGGGTTAGCAAGTACTCGGGACATTTGACCAGAGGCATGAATAAATAAGATTCAATAAGAGTTTTATTTATTCATGCCCCTGGTCAAAAAACAAATTTGTTCTTGATGGACACAATAAAGTCGTTTGAATCTGGAATCTTGAATTTCAAAATTGAATTGGTCTGTGACTGATGTCTGATGAAGATATGATGTCCTTTTATTTATTTATTTATTTATTTATTCATTTATTTATTTATAGTGTTTTGTTTTGTTTTTTTCTTGAAAGGATACTTAAGCCTTCAAAAGTTTTAATCTTATTTTTACTAGCTGATGAACGGACGAGAGGCAGTTCGCTACTTTGCCCGCTGCAAACACACAGGAGAGATCAAGTCCATCCACTTCAACCTGGCACCTTCACGACACTTTGCACCATACAAGCTCATTTCAGTGGCAGAGGACAAGGTTTGTAGCTTGCAGCATTTCAAAGAGGAAGGTCGATTGCTATGTAAAAATGGGCGTGTCTAAATCTGCTTCTGACCGGACAGACCGGACGTCTTAGGTCTGTGCCACAAATGAGGTCACACTTCAAGATTTTGACCACAATAATCACACACTTAGAGACCAAATCAGCCTCAGTCGCTTGGTGTGGATAGTTTTCCGAGAAAAAAATAATGGTCGGCTGATTCGAATTTGAAATGGCCGTGCCTGTCCATCATTGCCAGTCTCGCTAGCTGTTCATGGCACCTTGGTGCTTAAAGCTCTTAGCTGCATGCACCAAAAATAGCACTGACAGTAACGTTTTACATTCAGGTCAACCCTGAGCACTTCGTGTTTTCCTCGTTCGGCGTGCTGCACGTGTACCCGGACCAGCCATCGGAGAGCTTGACGCTGGCAGAGTGGCAGAAACAGGCTGTCCTGTGGAAGGCAGTGTCTGCCATCCCTTTCTTCAAAAACTACCTCAAGTTGAAGATGTTCCGGCGGTGAGCGTAGCTACTAAAACCCCCTCCCTCCAAACACACAAACACCCCCACCCCCCACCCTCCCCCCATTTAGGACAAAGGAAGAAAACAGTTGAAGTTTCCGCCAAAGAAAATGGAATGATGTTAATAAGTTTACTTTTTGGTGCCAATAGAGGCTACTAAATGCTTTTGAACATGCTATAATTTGTTTCCTTCTGTGGACGTTTGCCACCCTGGGCCCCCCAGCAGGATGCTGCCCCAGCACCCTCGCCTGGGTCTCTTTATTTCTCGCTCACCAGTTCCCCAGCCTCACACAGATACATGCACATACACACGCACATGCACGTATGCATGCACTCTCTCTCTCTTTTATGAACAGCAAGTTTAGGGAGTAAGGTTTGTAACATGAGAGAATCCCGAATGTATGTCAAGTCGGAATTCACTCACTAGGGTGAGAGGTACGACATGACCACCTTGTCTCGTCAAGTTAAATCTCTTGCATGCTCAGTGCTTCCACCTGTCATAAGGAATTTCACATCCTCATTCCGTCTGAAGCTCTGCCTTTGATCTTACTGATGACTCCATCGCCTAAACAAGTAGTGTTGAAATTTCCAGATGGCGCAGCAATAAGCTGTACCTTGACTTCCAGCGCAGACAGAAGAAGGTCAGCGAACGCCTCCTGAGCAACGTTCCGGCGTTTGGTGCAGCTCTCCTGCAGATCTCAAGGTCAGTTTTGGGTTTTGTCTCTTTAATCAACAATACATTGGGGGGGGGGGGGCAGGGGGGGCTCTTAGTTTTATATTCTGGGGGTGTCGCAAAATGCCTCTTGTTTAATCCTTGCTGCGTTTTTAACTCCCCCTCCCCCCCCCCCCTCGAATAAATTATGATAAATGATACACACTGCAGTAAACATAGTGTAAAGTGCTTTTTTGTCGATTTTGTGTTTGTTTTGTTTTTTTGAATCCAACAGCAGCTTTTTATATTAAAAAGATTGATGAAATTCAGAATGTTCTTTTGCTGCCTAAAACTGCTGATTATGTGTCTCACATACAGCAACACAGTTAGCAGAAAACATTTGTACTGTGTAGCCCTGTGCCGGCCACTCAGCAATGAGCTGCTCGAGTTGCTTCATACTGCCGCTTGAACTGTTGCTCACCCAACTTCTGACCTCTTAGATTAGGTGTTTTATGTTGATTGTTGATTCAGTGACTTGTGTAACTGGTATTTTTCCTCTTAGGTTACTGAAGGAGCTGCTGACTGTACAGTTCCTGCCGTTTGAAACAGAGTAAGTATGATGTTCTGCGTTTCCACCGTCTCCACCCACAGCACAAATTTTACAGGGCTGCTGAATGTGGAAACAACCCCAAACAACCCCCCCCCCCCACCCCCCAAAAAAACAACAACAACAAAACCCCAAACAGATGGGCTAGCAACGAGAAACTGAGTGCAGGGGTGATTTTCTTTCCATATTTTATGGAATTCCATATTGAACATTTTCCTCTTTTTTTTTAACAGCTAGTTTTTGTTTTGTTTTGCAAAAGCACCGATCCAATTTTTTCTGTCATGCAAATGGAGTTTCCACTTCCACCTCTATCGCCACAAAATGCAAAGATGTGGTTTATTTCTGGGGAAACAGAGGCACACCTCAACGACAACAACTGCAAAAACAAATGGAGGAAAAGAATGGCTAGATAAAGAGGCTGGCCTTAACCAGAAATATGGCCTTTGGCTAAAAAAATGTGACGAAGGGACTGTATTTTGCCACATCTGGTCAAAACAACTACTGTACAAGTCTTAGTTGTAGAATAAAGAAAACACACTGCGATCACTGCTGCACCATGCCATTCAGCCCCCGCCCCCATTTGAGTTTTCAAGCCTCTGCTTCTTTTTTCCCTTGCCAACCCTGTTGTTGGGTTTTCAGGATTGGAATGAAAGAAAAGAATCACCCCTGTTGGTAGTTCCACAAAGTATTTAGTAGCAGTGAGGTCCGTTTGAAATCGTATTGTACAAGCATCATGTGTGTGTTGTTTGTACAGCATGACGTACCAGCTGGGGGAGTATGAGAACAACATCAACTACAAGAACATCCAGGCGGAGAAGATCCTCGTGAAGTTCTTCAGGTAAATCTTCTTTTCTTATTATTATTTTTGACATTTATTCTTTTCTGTCTGTTTTATAACAACTTTGTTATCCCCTGTTTGAAATTCATGTTGCTACACACCAGGGAAGTATGTTGCCACAGATCAGTGTTAAACATCATCATGGGGCAGCCACGATAGCCAAAGGTAGAGTGTTGGACTTTCAGTGCTTGGGTCATGAGTTCGGATCCGGGTTAGGGCCAAATATATGTGCTGACCCTTTTCTCGTTGCCCCGTCTTTGATATCACCCATATGGATAAGGGATATGTGGTGGAATAGGACATTAAGCTCCCAAACACCCACGCACTCAATCAATCAATCAATCAATCAATACTTTATTAATCCCTTCCGGGAAACTAAATGTCTGCCGGTGACATACAAACAGGACTCACCCTTACACATCATCGTGAATGTTTTGTCTTTGTGTGTACAGATACTGCAAGCTGGTGGTGGACACGACAGCGGAGGAGTGCATGAAGAGGACAAGGTACTGCGAGGAGCAAGTGAAGAAGAAGACTTTCTTGTGAGTACACAAACTAATTGTTTTGCTTGGTCATTCATTGTGATGATGTTGGGGCCTCCTGTCCGTGGGAACTATAATCAGACCTGAATATCCTGGCTGACCGTAAAAGTATAGGAATATTGTCCACTGTTAAGCAGAAATAATTTCAGAATATGCCCGCCTTGGTTAGAAAGTAATTGGACGTTTAAAAAAAATAGAATCGATATGAAACTGTTGTAGAGATCCTGAAAAGCCACTGCATTTCGATGGAAATTTCTAGACCATCCCAGAACATGCTGGTGCAGTAAAATCAGTAGATTACGTAACCTTGGAAAGATTCCATACTTGCCAGTAAATTGAGGTATGTTCTAGATCTGACCTGTTAGTATGTAAGCAGCCCTGCACAGCGTTCTGTGGGTTCTTCTTCTTTCATGAGTTTGTTCTCCACGCATCTTCTGTTAATAAAGTATTGGAGTTCTATCCTGTTGTATCCCGTGTCTTCTCTGCGAGTGCACCAAGAGAGTGACATTGCAGGAGTAAAATACAACAGAAACCCTGTTGGTGTGAAGTTGTTTTCAGCTGGCAAGTCTCGCTGGGTTATGTTTCAGCTCCAAGGATTCGCTGCACCTGCAGAAGATCAAGCAGGACGAGAGGTGGAACAACTTACAGATAGCCAACAAAGCAACAAGGTAATGTGTGATGTCTGTTATTAAACTTGTAGATCATCAAATCAAATAACTGCCGAAGACTTAATAATCCAAGTCATGGTAACAGCCATTGGTGGAGCAGTCATGGTGTACATGGTGGTCGTGTACATGGTGGTGGTGTACATGGTGGTGGTGTACATGGTGGTGGTGGTGTACATGGTGGTGGTGTACATGGTGGTGGTGTACATGGTGGTGGTGTACATGGTGGTGGTGTACATGGTGGAGGTGTACATGGTGGTGGTGTACATGGTGGTGGTGAACAGGGGGGGGGGGGGGGGGGTTGAGCATTTGCAAAAATCCGAATTGCGCTCATCAAATGAACAATTTTTGCATGGAACATGCCTGTAGGAACAGCAAAAAGAATGGTGGAAATTTATTGATCGGTTCAGGCTTGATATTTACGCATGCTTGTATATATATATATATATGAAGGCAAGACAGGCACCAGAAACAAACATGCACATGAATTTTGACGTGGTTTGGTGAGGTACCTTGCAGTTTGTTTACCCACGCTGTTGCCGTTGCAGACGACTGGGGAACTTTGTCAAGCTGGTGGACCAGATGATTGTGGAACACCTGTTCCAAATCACCAAGACACAGGTCATGGAGTTTACCAGTTCCGTGCTGGCAATCGGGCCCAGTGCTCCACGCGACGGATGCTTCAAAGCCAATCTTGTCTTCAACAAGCAAGGTATGTCCGCTGCCCCTCCCAGTTACTTTTTTGTTCGTGAATAATGGGAACTTGGATAACTGGGGTGTGTGGTGGTCTAATACGAAGTGCATCAGACTGATCTGCTGTGCTACTGTACGGCCATTGCAGCTGTCACGGTGATGGAGCATGGGTTCGAGCCCTGGTCGAGCTTGTGATAAGTGATAGTTTTTTCCTGGCTACCGGGCTGCTCATCGGGGGTTTCTCTCCAGGTTATCTGGCTCTCCTCCCCCAAGAAAATTGAAAAAAATATGATAGGTATTGGGTGGTGCTGCACTGCACAGTGCCCCTGGGGAAGCAGCCCAAATTCCCCAAAAGGGATAATAAAGTGAGTTCAGACATGCAGGGCTAAGAAACTGAAAGAATGCTCTCCAACAGTTTTCATTTTTCTCTTTGGAATTCTATGATGTTTTTCATTGGCTGAACGGAGCATGTGAGACGCACACCAAAATACTTGTTACTGAGCACGTTGTCACAAAAAAGTTAAACCCCATACTCTTGGGTCATTTCTTCTCATCTTCAAACATAATTGTCTGTGTCTCTTTTTCCCAGATACCCTGTGCCTGTCCCCATCAAAGGAGAAGTTTCAGCGAATCCTGAACAACACCTTGAGGGGGATTCCGTCTGTGTTGTGTAGTCGTGCCATCCCCATGGACGGGTCTGTCCGTGATGACGCCCAGGATAAAGACTCTGTCCAGATTCAGGATTCAAAGTAAGCAGAATAAGTTATTATGCTTGATTCATTAATGAAAATGAATGTTCATCATATTTTTGTTTCCTGGAGGGGGGTTCCCTGTTACTCCGGTTCCCTTCCCTCGGCCCGCCATGACTTACTTCAGGTTTGGGCCGCTGTTTGCAGAGTCAGGCAAGAGTAATGGTTCCTCAATGGTTGTTTTCAAAGGGAGAACACTCTACAGTCACTGATGGATAGACCTCACGTTTTGGTGTTGGCGAGAAGACAGATATTGATTGCAGGGCAGGAGAATAGGTACCTGCGTACCTGACATGGTAAGAATTGACGACCCCACTCCTGTCGATCAAAAGGGCAGAGCCCCCAGAATTCAGCCAGTGGCATGATGAACACAACACGTGGCGTGGTCTGGCAAACTTTTTGCTGGACATTACGAGGGAAGCACGTGAAGTTTGATATGACTGAAACATGGAAAGAAAGCAGAAAGTCCATTGACGTCATTTGAGGAAAAAGACCATTACGCCAGTCTCTTTCATCTTGAAATCACCCCTTTTCGCATGACAGTGATGTCATGGATGTACTGTGTTTCGCTAATATACGGCAGAGTAAAGGGGCGGGGCTTCGGCCTTGGGGGCTTTCCGAGCCAAGTTGTCAGTTGTGAGAAACAAAGCGTTAGGAACTGATGTGAGATTCAGCACACTTCTAGCGGTGAATATTCCCTTGTTTGCCGCAGGACGACGGGCAGCCAGACACAACTGGACCTGAAGAGCGTGTCCATGTCCCAGATCAGCTCGGCGCGGAAGCATGACAGCACAACAGCAGCAACGTCAGAACACGGCTCTCAGCTTGGGGACGGGACTGTGGATAGAAGTGTTGCCGAGCATGACACGTCCATTGCCACAAGCAAGGACTTTGACGACAGCTTTCCTGTTCCGACTCTGCCTCGTGTTGGTGAGGACGCTGTTTTTCTTTCTTTTTTTTGTTTTGTTGGTTGTTCTTTTAAAATTGATTTTCACTGCAGACAAACATAATTGGCATTGGTGATGCTTGTGCAAGAAATTGTCCAGTTGGGGTAGATTGGTCCTTTCACATCCTTTGGAAATGTCCAGTTGGGGTAGATTGGTCCTTTCACGTCCTTTGGAAATGTCCAGTTGGGGTAGATTGGTCCTTTCACATCCTTTGGAAATGTCCAGTTGGGGTAGATTGGTCCTTTCACGTCCTTTGGAAATGTCCAGTTGGGGGTAGATTGGTCCTTTCACGTCCTTTGGAAATGTCCAGTTGGGGGTAGATTGGTCCTTTCACGTCCTTTGGAAATGTCCAGTTGGGGTAGATTGGTCCTTTCACGTCCTTTGGAAATGTCCAGTTGGGGTAGATTGGTCCTTTCACGTCCTTTGGAAATGTCCAGTTGGGGTAGATTGGTCCTTTCACGTCCTTTGGAAATGTCCAGTTGGGGTAGATTGGTCCTTTCACGTCCTTTGGAAATGTCCAGTTGGGGTAGATTGGTCCTTTCACGTCCTTTGGAAATGTCCAGTTGGGGTAGATTGGTCCTTTCACATCCTTTGGAAATGTCCAGCCCTCAAACGAAAAAGACATGCAAATCCTAATCCTGAAACATAAACAGCTGATCTGACCCAATGCACTGCGTGATTGTCATGTGTTCTCAGGTGTCTTTGTGAGTGCATGTGGTTTTTGTGAATTTGCATGTTAGATGACACTTCGACCCAAGAAAGCAGAAAAGGCGCCAATGTCATATTCATCGTTGTTATTAATAATAATACATTTATCATAGAGTGCTGCTCACCAAGTACCAAGGACTCGCTGCGTTTAAAGCACACACACACACACACACACACACACACACACACACACACACACACACACACACACACACTCTTAACATCCAATTTGGCAGGTACAGTGACATCAAACATTTCATGGTGCACAAAAAAACCCAAACAAACCCAAACTGAATCAACAGAAGTTAACTATCAAAAGCTTGACGAAAGAGAAAGGTCTTCAGACATGATTTTAATATTATTATTATCCACTTTTTCTTTACTTTTTTTGGTTTTGTTTTTGGTAAGCCTCAGCAGGTCTGCTATCATCAGAGAAGAAGAAAAAAAGTGTGTAAGTGCCCTGTATTTTATAGGCCTTCTTTTCTGGATCAATGCTGGAAGGTCAGGCTCAAAATGAACATGCAATTTCTGTCCCATTTCTGTACCTATTCTCTCTCATTTTCCCCCAAAACATGATGTGTGTGCAGTCACACCAACAAAGGATGAGGATGATTTGGGCGTGGCTACCCCGGATCTTGTGGTGTCGTCCCGCAGGAACGAGGCGCTGTCCGTACGCGGGGAGGGCTTTGTGGGCCAGTACTCCCCCCTTTCACACGCCAGTCTCGAGGACAAGCTGGCCATGGAGTGAGTTCCTTTCCAACTGCACAACAGCTGATGCAAAACAACAGTTACAAGAACAACTAATGCTATAAGACATTGACAAGATCACGCATGCAGGCACACACAGGCAGACACAAACACACACATACATGCTTGTACAATCTCTGTCTGTCTGTCTGTCTGTCTGTCTGTCTCTCTCTGTCTCTCTCTCTCTCTCTCTCTCTCTCTCATGCATTCACATCTTAGCCCTAACCACTTTGGTTTTTATTCTCTTTCTCTTATTTCTACACTTACCTGTCTGACAGCGCTGGTGAGATTACTGAGCGATTGGGTGGAGCGCGTAATGGCTTTATTTATTTTAGTGCAGATAACTTGAACTGATGTGAATGGAAGGGCACGTAGCTCTGGACACACACCTGAAGTGAGTGACAAGGACCCATGCTGCGCTTGAAGCTGTATTTATGTAAGTTCTTGTACCAGAGTAGCAGGGGCCTTTTGAAACTGTGTGCATCAGACAATTCTGCTTTCCTTTGCAGCGACGAGTATCAGGCGGCCTTGCGGGTTCAGCAGGAGTTAATGCAGGCAGCGCTGGATGAGATCGACGGCTACTGTGAGTACAACAACTGGCTCAACGAGATTCACACCTTCTGCCGGCGCTGGAATGAGGCTTCAGCCAAAGAATTCCGAGGTGCAGCTGCCTTCACCATCGAGGTCAGTTGTAGCGGATGTCAGCAACAGAAGTAAAACGGCAAAAGTCTCTGGAATGTAAAACCCAAATTAGTAAACATTTTGTGCAGTTTTATGTTTTGGCTTGATTTCCACTTTAGAAGGGGAGCTGGGATGGCTGAATGGTAGAACGTTGGACTTTCAATACTCGCTTTGTGAGTTTGAATCCCAGCTGGGGCCAAATATTTGTGTTCACCTTTTTTTGTTGCCCCATCTTTTATATTACACATGCATAATGGAAAAGGACATTAAATTCACAAACACCCACCCACTTACCCTCGATTTAGAAAGGGGTGGATAGATGGGTTGGTTGGGGTGGGGTGGGGGGCGGGGGTTAAGGCTTTTCCTGTTCTAGTCAAGTTTGATTTGGTGAGTGGTTCAGATCTGCTATAGATTTTCAGCAAGACTTGTAAATTTGTCACTGTGAACGAGATGTACGGGCATTACAAGTTCCTATACAAAACTTTATTACTACACGCATTCCTTGGCGTGGTTTTCAGTGTTGTTACTTGACTTTCACTGTAATGGCCTGATTTATCACCCCTCTACTGTGTTGTCACTAATTTGCTTTTCATTATCATCGTTCTCAGCAAAAACTGACAGAGGTGCGCCTGTGGTCAGAGAAAGTCCGCAACTTTGACCGCAACTTCATCTCTGAGAATGGCATGTTCTTCGTGGACTGCTCAGCGATCCACGAAGGTCTTCTGCCACGCTTGAACGACATCTACCAGGAGCTCATCACGTTTGTGGCAGACGAAGCTAAGGACCTGGCTGCCAGTTTCGCCTCGGAGATGTCAAAAGTGTCGGAGGTAAGAGGCCACGCATGGATAGGGTTTGGGGTTTGCACCACTTTATATACATCATTTATTTATACGTTCATTCATTTGTACTTTTGTTTGTTCGTTCGGTCAGTCATTTGTTCAGTCATTCATTCATTCATTCGTTTAGTCATTTATTCATTAGACAGAGGAATTTTGCCAAGTGGTTCAAGTATGTAGATCCTGAGGTTCCGGATATGAATACCATGTCAGCCTCAATTTTGTGGGTATTTTTCCTCACCAGATAAAGTGAAATTCACGTGCAAAATCGTTTGCTTACCGGCCCCCGTAGTGTAATGGTTAGCACTTCGGACCATGGACCAGGGGACCTGGGTTTGAGTCCCAGCCAAGGCAAGCAGGATTTTTCCTACCTAGGTCGGCTCCTACCCAGAGCGGGTGTGCTATGGGCCCAATGGGGAGGCTGTTGCCACACAGCCGAGATTCACCCACTTCACGGATGCGACTTTGGGGGTGCTTCCCTTGGTATGACATGTCTTATGATGTGGATGATTACACGGCCAGCACCGCAGGTGCTGTAGTTCCCGGGCCTGGTTAATGCCGGGATATTCATCACAGGAAGCGTGGAATGCGGCCCTGTCCCGCAGTCCCAAACCACACGGACCTCCATAGCATCATCTTACCATCATCCTCATCTCCATCATCACGCATAATAAAAATTGCCCCAGCTTGCGAGCCCTCTGTGGATTCCACCCATTACCTGGGAAGAACATCACTGAAACTGGCAAAAGAGTTGGAGCAGCAAAAAAAAAAAAAAAAAAAGTTTACTTTGCCTATCTTGCCTTTATACACACATGCATTGATAAATATCAAATTTGCTTGTTAAGGATCCTAAACTAAATGATAGTGGCCATGGAATGAGCGGTGGTCCAATAGATAGCGCGTCGGACTTAGCCGCTGCACTACCGCACTGCCGTCACCTCTGTCACGGCAAAGGACATGCTCGAGCCCAGGTTGAGCTTGTGATATGTGGCACCAGTATTTCCTGTCTACTGGGCTACGCATTGGGGATTTCTCTCTTGGTTATGTGTGTTTCCTCCCCCAGCAAAGTTGAAAAATTGGAGAGGTAGATTGGGGTATACTGTGGTGACGTGCTTCCCCTGGGGGAAGCAGCCCAGATTTCCTGAAAGGGACAATAAAATCATTAAAAAAACAACCAAAAAAAAAACAACAACAACAACAAAAAACCCATACACTCCTTGTATGCAGTCAAAAGCAAAAAGTGTGGATGGCATTGTGCTAGTGGCAGTATGCTTGACGACCATTAAAGTTGTGATAGCAATACGCATTCACACTATCAGCACCTTGGGCCTTCAAACACCTCAGTCCATCCATGTCAAACACCTCAGTCCATCCATGTCAAACAGCCCAGGCGCAGCAGAACCCGGAGCCCATTTGGAATCCATGGCTCATCTCTGGAGGTTCCCAGACGCGGGTCTCCTCCATCGCATCCAACCTAGCGCAAAGTTTCTTGGGGTCCAGACTTGCAGAAAACGTCCAGGACTTCAAAATGGTACTGATTCCACCACTGCCACCAGCAACGTCCTGCTCCCTGCACATCAAAATACAACGCTGTCTTGAAGACCGAACACAGAGCAGGGTGTCAGAAGCTATCTGGCAGACAACAGAATCTCACGTCATGTGATCCCTAGCCAGATTTGTGTCAAAGCTGAACTCTCGTGATGGCCAGCAAGACGCTTTGAAAGCCACTTGTTGCGATCAGTTTGCAGCAATATTCCGGGATTGTCTGTGTTGCGAGTGAATCCCCGTGTTGTGAAATGAAGTTTTGCTGATGGCGAGCCATGGGACATTAGCTTGTCATGAGACTGGCTGTTTATTTTCAGTTGTTTTGTTTCTGTATTAAGTTTGTGAGTTTGCTTTCAGTTTTGGCTGTTAAGTGGGTTTTTTTTTTTTTTTTTTTACTGTTCTGTTTCAGACCAAGTTTACAATGCAGAAGTGTTACAAACTTTTTATTAAACTTCATTTGTAAAATCTAGTGAAGTTCAGAGAGAGAGAGATAGAGAGCGGTTTTAAGCATTATCTACCAGTACCTACCCACAGAGAGAGAAACAGCCCTACACAATGATATCAAATATTTTTGTAAATCGTTAGCACACTTGCTTTCCTTTCTTCATTTTCTTTTTTGTGTTATTTCTTTGTCACTGATTTGATTTTTGAAATTAGTGCGGAACTGAAGGGTGTTTTGATGGGGGCAGAGATGGGGGTAGACCTTCTGCTGTTAGAGAATCATGAGTTGGGTATGTCACATGAAAAAAAAAGAAGTGGTTTTACTCTACACAGACACGTATATATTTTTACATAAAGTCAGTGAAATTTGAAAGAAGTAAAATCCAGAAATGACCAAAACAAACCATGCACACACACACACACACACACACACACACACACACACACACACACACACACACACTCACACTCACACACTCACACTCACTCACACACTCACTCACACACTCACTCACTCACACACTCACTCACACACTCACTCACTCACTCACTCACTCACTCACACACTCACTCACTCACTCACTCACTCACTCACTCACTCACACTCACACACACACACACACACACACACACACACACACTCACTCACTCACTCACTCACTCACTCACTCACTCACACACACACACACTCACTTTTTATGTCACTTTTTCTTCCCAGGAAAAAAGTATGATTTTAGATATGCAGGAAACCCTGCTCAGTGATGTTATTATGTTCTCCACTATACAGCAGCGCTTTATACAGCAGCCATCTTTTTATCAGTTGTCCGGGAAAGGCTGGATTTTGTTCACTGCCCCAATTCAAGCGCCTTTCATTTATGAATTTCCTATGTGCTTCTCATTCAC